>OZ034805.1:33751130-33922386 GCA_964028335.1 Altica lythri
TTATTTTTGTTGTTATATTGTAAATTGAGCAATGTTGTATAATGGTTATTTAAGAAATATGTTTCTGTATTTAACTACACATATCATAATCAGAATCATTATATTAAAGCAAGTAATTAGGCATTTAGAAAATTACTTATCAAAATTTATTAGTGTAGGTAATAAAAGGAAAATCTTAGTTAGATACTTGTTGTTATAAATAAATACTTGTTAATACTGTTTGTAAGTTTAAAATCTCCTACAATATTAGCAATAAATTTTAATAGTAATGGTAAGTATATGCTAAATATTTAAATAAATATGTTGTTACTAATATAAATTAGTAGAATTTATTAGGCAACAATATTCATTTATAAATAGAGATGGACCAAAGTTTGGTCTATTATACAAAAGACAAAATAAACAACAGTATTAAAGCAACAGATAACAACGTGTCAATAACACTCTAACTCATAATACCCACAGTGTGTTTTGGGACACTATACAGAACAAGTTTCACAGATATAACCTCCCTCTTGCAAAATTAGGTCGTACTTGAGTTCCTCAGGGAACTTTTTGCTGTCGGTACTACTTTCAAAGCCATTTAAGAAACACATACCGCCTGTAGTGATATTGACAACAATATAGTCAAATTCTAAAAAAAATTCAATTTTACAGAAAATAGTTAATTCATTCAAAAGTTATTATTTGATTTGTACGTTAAATTCGTCAACATGGCAGTTTTGTATATGTATACTTAAATATTCTTTGTGGCATCAACTATATTTTTTTTTATTGAGGAATTGTCGTCACTAAAATCAAAATAATAAATCAATAATTTGAAAATGACTTGTGCTTATTTATCTTGAAGGATATGTCAAATTTGTCAAGGGGCGTTTTTAGAATTCCTTAGCCGAATGGAAAAAAACTGAACCCTTATAGATTCGTCATGTCTGTCTGTCCGTGTGTATGTCACAGCCACTTTTTTCTTAAACTTTAAGAACTATAATGTTAAAACTTGGTAAGTAGATGTATTATGTGAACCGCCGAAGATTTTATACAAAAATAGAAAAAAAAATTGGGGTTTCCCATACTTAAAGCTGATACTCAAACCCATAGGTGTATTATGAATAGGTCTTGAAAAATAATATTTAGGTTTCTCATATTATTTTTTTCTAAACTAAATAGTTTGAGCGAGAGATACTTCCAAAGTGGTCCCTCCTGTAACTTCTGGAACAAGAGAATTATAAAACTAAAAAAATATATGATGTACATTACTATGTAAACTCTTACCGAAAATTCGTTTAAACGGTATCTAGTTTTTTTTTAGTAAAACATCGAGACAAGTAAATGGCGATTAGTCGATATCAGATTAATTTTGCTCCTTACGTAGTGTTTAAATTTATACAACATATTAAATGCATTACTTGTGTATGATATCAAATCTTAATGTTTATTAATATTCTGTAGATAACTCTCGATTAAAGATAGAATAATAGTAAATCACGACTAATTTACATACACAGAATAACCTTATATACATTATCAAATATATTTAATTTATTCCTACTTTCAACTTAATACAGTTTCTATCAAACTAAATAATTACTGTTAAAATAAAAGGCCTCGGATTAGAGACCAGCATAGTGTTTTTCTTGTTTTTTACCATTTTAGCAGCAAATGTGACAAATTGTAATCTGTTTTTTTGTGCTGTCCGTACTAGTGTTCGTTTACGATAACGTTTTTTTTATTAGAATTTTTTATTATCGGTGAACACTCTTCCCGCAACCGACGCAGAGCACTGTGTTTAAAATAAATAACTAAGATAGGTTTTCGTGTTTTTCATTTACTCCCTTACCTTTTTTTATTAAATATTGGCGAAAGCACAAAAAGTAAAGTTAAACCTAGATTATCCGTTAGGTATCGGGACCATAGCAAACAAAAAACATCAATGTATTGATTTGAATAAAAATTCGTAGGTAAGCTTAATGTACCCTCGACTTCAAAATCTACACTGTGCCAATATGTGCTTTTTCTCTGGGGGTGGTTACCCCCAATTTGGCGGTGGAAAACATTTATTAAAAATAAACATGATAATCGCTAGAATAGTAAGTTCTTAGGCAAAAATGTTCCTTAGAGTTTATTTGAAAAGTCAATACTTATGAAGTTATTGGTAGCTGAAAGTTCACAAAGTAAAAGGCAAACAAGCATGTTTTTAAACGATTTTTTGGGAATAACTCAGAAAACTTACATTTTATCAGGAAAGCTGTCATAATATAAAATGAAGCTTATAAAAAAACAAATTCGCACTACTGATCTTGAATAGATTACGAATTTTTTCAAGTTTAATACTAGAATGTCACCAAACTTTAACTAAGGCCATCTAGAATAAATTGGTCACTCTGATCTGGATCAAAAGACATGGAAACACTAAAGGCAATCGCATTTGGGACAATTTAGCAATAGGGGCTGCGAGCTACTAATATGTTAGCCCCACCCATCTACCAAGCTGACGATGTCTGCTGTCGTGGACCTTATCAAAAAGCATTCTCACCAAAAATTTATACAGTACTGGGATAAAACAATGAACTGTAGACTGGCCAGAGAGTTATTATCTCATCCTGGCGAGAAGACAGCTGCAAGAAAATTTAAGGCATTGACCAGACACAACCTCCCAATAGGTCACTGCAAATTGCGACTACATCTCTTTAGGATGAAATTACCAGAATAGCCCCTATACAGAGGTTGAGAACAAAAAAAAAACAGTAAATTGTTATGGTATCACTGTGTCTATTGTGTAAATGAAATATTGCCACGTCCTTTTAGTGAAATGAATTAAAAATAAAAATAAAATAGGAAAAATAAATTTTGAAAATTTAATCAAATACTTCCAATTGAAGTTCAACTCCAGCTGAGATCGGTAAGTGGTTTCTCTACTGGCAAATTAGTGCCCAGCTCAGCCGTAGAGGGTAAGTACCAAAATAAAAGTGAGTGCGCCACCGATTTAAACGGTTAAAATCGGAAACCCCTGTTGTTCCAGGCACTGAACTTTCCCACTGGAGATTATTAAATAAATTTAGAATATTAATGAGTATTAATTGTATTGCACAATAAAAAACGATAAAGTGAGCTAAATAAAACAATATATCAACTTGACCCTTCTTTAATAAAAAGTAAAGTATTTACACTACTGTCAAACTCGCGCTTGACAACGTTAACAATGTCAAAGAAAAATATTTAAGAGTAATCTAAAATAAATTTATCAATTAAGTGTGATCACACGCAGTTCAAGAAAAATAAGAAAAGTTTAAATTAAAACTATTCACGATTTAAGTTGTAGCATTCCCAAAAAACCACCTTAAATAATATTATATTCTCGTTTACACTTTTGTCGGTATGCAACCAACTTTACCTATTCAAAGACCGATACATATCGTAAATACTCGAGAAGAACCGAGAGAAGCAACCGGGGTAAGAGAACAAACTTTTAGAGGACTTACGATTTTAAGTGGCAAGCGAAAGGAAGTTAATTCCCTCGTTTGCGAAAATTAATGGCTGCCGGTTAATTCACAGTATTAAGATTACCGTTTGTTCTTGGTTTATTCCGTATCGGAAGTGTATAAAAAAATACTGCATTTCAATTTGGATGTAGATGTGCTTAAATTGGAAGTACAATCTTGTTGATTTATGGTATCAATAAAATTTTGGTGCTACGTGCTGCCTGTGGAATACTCCATTTTGAAATTTTTATAAAATTATATGGTACCGAGGTAAATGGATACCTAGTGATCTAAAAACCTTATGGATGGTTTTATAGATGATTTCCTATGTGCTGGTGTTTAATTCTACATGGTTCTTGGTTAATTATGGTATGTTTAAAGAAGCTTTATTATAGTAGAAGCGTGACTATCCGGTCACGAAGTATGATTTTTGGTTCCGGATTACAAGGTAAACTTTCGACTATTCTCTCTGTTATTTCTCTATGTTCGATAATTAGTTGAACTGCGAATATTCTAAGAAACAGTCACAATTTTGGTGCTTATTCGGAAGAATATGCTTTTGGAAACTTTTTATAGTGATTCTATTTAAATTTAAATTGTTATAAGCTTTTAGCGGTACTAAATCAGTTAATAACATTAGTTACTATTAAAATCTATGGAACTATGATTGAATGATAAATATGTAGTGCTTTTAGATTTTGTTTTTTAACTTTCTTCAAAGTGTTGGTGTTCAATCGTAATCTTACATGATTATTGCCTCTATGGTACTTGTATTGATAAATTTCATATTTGTAAGCATGTATATGGTAATCTTTAGATATTTGGAACACTCAGAGTGCACTCTTTAGAGAACTGAATTTTGTTTTTAAAGAAAGGAAATATACCTTCAGTATATATTTTGTTTTAATTGAGTTCTCTACATACTTTCGTTTATCGAAAATAAGTTATGCAATTTAGATAAGATCTGTAATATTATATGTGCAGGAATATTAGTTTTTAAATAACCGTATTGTCAAATACCGGTTAATATCTTTCACTGTATAAACAGAAGTGTTAGCATTTTGGTGATAACCGTTCTCACTAATACTGGTGATTTTTTTTATTTTTTTGAAATACATTGTTCTATTGTTTTTATTAATATCGTTGAGTATTTATTTTTTATACCTTCCCAGTAACTGTTCTGATTCAAACCTCTTACTTAATAAAGATTTAGATTTTAATAAGACAAAAGGATATTGTAGAATCAATAATGTAAGTTTAAAATAATTATTGATTTAAGGATATAGCTCAATTAAAGTGTGTTCCCTAACCATTACAGATTTACTAAACTATTTCTCAATAGGTTTCTTATTTTCTTTCCTATTTCTCTACAAAAAAAAAATAAGTGGCGCCCTTTACCAATTTGTAAATATTTTCTATGTTTCCTTCTTCCTAGATACTCGCCCAATTGCTCCTTCGACCCACGACTCGCTCTCCTCCTACCCCCTGAGTGCCGTCCGCATTTGGCTAACACTTTGTGAGCCTTTAACATCAAAAAAAGGGGTTACAAAGTCTAATATTGCTTATCTGTTAATCTAGATACGATTCCTTGCAGTCCTTGGCTTCACCAATACTTAGGCCGGTACCAAAATCAAGCCTGCTCCTCGAAACAAATAGGCTTGCACCAAACACAAATAACTTAAACTCGTACTAAGTATCAGTCTGCACCCAAAATTAAAGCCTGTATCTAGGACTGTATCTAAAATTGAAGCCTGTATCTAGGACTTCAGCCTATATCTAGGACTTCAGCCTATATCTAGGAGCCTAAAATCGTAATTCGGAATTAACAATAGCTTAAACAAATTTTAATGACTCCTCGAATGAATTGATTTAATAACGTTGTACTACTTTACTGACTTTAATACAATTTAAACACATTAACTTATATTTGCTCAACAATGAAAGAATGAAATGAATTTGAATAAATTACACAAGTTTTAGAAGCTGATATTTCTGAATTTTACAATTTCTAACCAAAACTAATGATTTGAAGGCACTTAACAAACCTAAATTTGACTTACTAGCCATAACAAAATTATTACAATAAACTAAATTAAGGTTTAACAAAAAAAAAATTAATTAATAATAGCACAAAGGAACCGAAAGGAGTGTAGTTTCTCAAAATAATACACACATACAATACACAAAGAAAAATACATGTAAAATCAAATATTAAACTAAAATAGGGTTTTTTTTCTTTAAAATCGTGACACACCTGGCTGGTAAACGGGTGAAACAATATTCTCGTTGCTAACTGCACCAATAGGGGATTCTAACCACAATTCGCTGCCTGATCGGTATTGATTTAACCAATAATTCCCCGTGAACTTCCTACATTTCGTCGGAGACAAAAGGAAAAAGAAAAACCATAAGATTGAACAACCTCATGAATAAAGAAACGCGCTACTTACCAACGAAGATTTTACTAAAATCCGACTACGCAGTTTTTCCAAAGAATCCGTCCCAAAAATCTACAGGAACAACTCCACAAGATTCAAAATGGAAAACTGAGGTTTAGTTTCGTAAATCCAAAATTAATTGACTCGGATGTACCGAGATTAAAACTTAAACCCAAAAATCTTCTAACGACAAGTTCTTAAGTCAAAGGTTGATAATAAAAAGAACTCACAACGTGTTTCCTTTCATGAAATTTGACACACTCCAAAAAAAATGGCCTCTACTACTGTAGGGATAATAACAGAAGAATACAGCTAACAGTTTACGAACAAACGGTGGTCGTTTGATACAACTAATCTTATTACTTATCAAGATAACAACAAAAATCTCAGCATTACTCAATTTCTCGTTCATATTCAATCTTAATATGCTAGATAACAATATAACGAAACAACTGGCTGTAGAACACAATACGTCGAGTTATCGACAAAAAGAATGAAAGAGTACCTTGGTCAGGTGAAAACGAAAGTGACTGTAATTTCAAAAGAATAAACATAACCACAAGAATTCATGATCTGAATTTAATAAATATACTTTCAAAACTATATTAGTAACAATTATGGCCAGGATAATAAACAATAGTTGGCGATTATCTATAATCAAACTAAATCAACCGGTTCCTGACTCGATTAAACCCTACAATAATGAAGAATTTATAAGGTAAGAAATTAGTTATAACTAGAGCGAATTTTAACCCGTGACAATATCTTACTATAAAAAAAGTATGACAACTATGACCAGTGACTATTCTTAACTTCCCGCTACAAAAATTTAAAAAAAATTAAAATCGGGAAATTATTGGTTTTACCTCGTTTTTCTAAAATCTAGTATTCATCGGATATCAACGTTTTGAGGTATTTGAAACCTCCCCTAACTATTTTTACGAGGGTGTTTGTATGTACGTGTGGATGTGTGTGTGTGTGTGTGTGTGTGTGTGTGGATGTATGTAAACCTCTTATAACTTTTGAACGGCTTGACCGATCGGAATGAAATAAAAAGCGTTCCAAAGAGTTCCGTCTAACTTAGATTCCCTGTAAGTTCAAACCGATTCGAACCGGTAGATTTCGAGAAATTTTAAAATAACCGAAATAAAAAACTTGGTAAAATAGAAGTTTTTTGGGCATATCTTTTTGGCTATTACATCGATCAATTTCATAACCTAATCAGCTATCAAGCTTAAAACACCACGTCGAATGCCGTTTTGAAAATTAACATCGGTTGATTCGTTCGTGAGATATCGTTGTCGAAAAATTTTAAAAAAAGTGTTTTTTTTTTCAATAACTTGGAGATTTTTTGACTAATCGATTTTGCACTTTTAGTAACGTTTTTAGGTCCCAAAAAGCTGCGTCGAATGCCATGTCGAACATAAAAAAAGTTATGGCTTTTTAAACATTTCAAAAAAGTCAAAAACGTCAAAATACGTCACGTTACTATAGCTTTACGGTTAAAACTAGCGGTAAGTTGCAAGGATGGCCTTTAAGGTCAACCTCTTTTCGAATTTTTCTTTATTAGAATTGTATATAAAGGGAGTGAAATGCTATAGAGACGGTTATTAAGATTTTGAATTAATTGTAAATTTTATTTTGAAAGATTTGTCATTTGTGAAAAATTTTTTGAAGTTAAAAATAAAAATAGAATTCTCAAAACAACAATATTTTTATTAATTTTAAATAATTCTAATTCAAGAGAAGAACCCAACCCAAAATAAACAGGGAACAGTTAAAATTCAATTTAAAATATAAGAAGCAGAAGTAGATTCCATAACAATATGTTGATATGGATCTTTCTTCATGGTGCATGTTCCTTCAATGAATTGTTGGAACGTGATTCGTTATTTGTGAATTGGTTGTCTAGATTAAGTATTTTTGTATTAAGATTGTTTTTTTATATTGTTACGTTGTTAGGAAGATTATTATTAATTAGATTGTCATCGAATTAAAAGGGAGTTGTCATTAATAAAAAGTTATTAAACGAAATCAAAGAAATCTTATTTTAAAAGAGCAACTAGAAATAGGAACCAGAACATTGAAGGTAGAGCAGTTGAAAGAAATAGTTGAGGTAACAAGTATTGGAGAAGAAAGAACGAGATAGAAGGTATAGAAAAGTAGAGAGGCCAGAGAGTTGGAAATTTAAAGAGAGCAGAAAGGCAAGAGATAAATATAGAAACAGAAAGTATAGGAGCAGAAAGAAGCAGCGAATAGGAAGAAATCAGAGATTTGAAGGTATAGAGAAAGGGTTGAAGAACAGAAAAAGGAAGTGGAATAGAAAGAAGAGGAAGAAAATAATTTTTGTATATTTATATTTTTTTAATTTGTTTTTAAGACAACTAATTTGGAAATCTTGAATCCACGACTGATAAAATTTTATTGAAGAAGGGTGTTCCGGAAGGAGGATCCATTTTAATTGGGACCCAACGTGGGGCTGCTTCGGCACTGAGGGTAAGAGATTTTTCTTTACTATTAGGTGTCAAGGTTGCTTTATTAAAAAACAAAGGTGTGTGATTCGGAGTGAAAGATTAGATAAATTATAAATAGTTGTATGAAATTAAGAGGGGGAAAGGAGATTACAGATAGAATGTTAGAGCAAGGGAATAATAATATTGATAATCCGGATAGTCAGGGTAATCAGGTTAGTCAGAATAATTAGGGTAGTCAGGGTAATCAGGATAGTAAGATAGGGGATAGAACGAAATCATCATGGGAACAAATTATTGAAGCAATAAACAAGAATATGAACAAAAATACTGAAGCAATAATTTTAAATATGGATGCAATGAAAAAAAAAATTAAAATAATTATTAACAAGGAATGTAAAGATGAAATAAAAGAAATCAATGCTAATACAAATAAAAAATTGGATGGCTTAGAAAAGATTATAAAACAAGATAGAGTAAAGAAGATAAGTGAGATGGAAGAAAAAGTAGAAGAAATAAAGGTAGTACAAGAAAAAGAACGTGAAATGTTATTAGAAGAAAGGCAAAGCAGAAATATAAATAAAAATTAAAATTAAACATAAATTTAATGGAAAATATAAAAAAAGGGAAAAGGTATATAAGGTTATAAAAAAGTTATATACGTGGAATTATCAAGAAAGGGGAAAGAAATTTAAATTCATAAAAAGTTTGTATCGCGGGAAATATCAGGAAAGGGGCAAGTTATTTAAATTTATAAAGAATTTATATATAGGGAAATATCAGGAAAATTTAAAAAATATATATATATGTAGAAAATTAGGAAAGGGGAGTATATATATATATCTATAGGGAAATTTCAAAAAAGGGAGATCAAATCTAAAAATTTTAAAAAAATTATATTTTAATAAATATTAAGAAGAGAGAATGAATTTTATAAAAAAAAAAATAGAAATGAAAATTTGAATAAAAAGAAGTTAAAAGTAGATATAGTGATGGGGCCTCATAGGGGTAGTGTATTGGGTAAAATTAAAACATCCTAAATTAAAAGCTTGACAACTAATGGTGAAGAAAAATTTCCTACTGACAGGAAATTTGATTTGGCAAGGTGAAGTGATTCACCAAGTCAAATCAAATTTGGGGGAAATTGATATGGATTTTTCTTCATGGTGCATGTTCTTTCAATGAATTGTTGGAACGTGATCCATTATTTGTAAATTGGTTGTCTAGATTAAGTGTTTTTGTATTAAGATTGTTTTTTTGTATTGTTACGTTGTTAGGAAGATTATTATTGATTAGATTGTCATCGAATTAAAAGGGAGTTGTCATTAATAAAAAGTTATTAAACGAAATCAAAGAAATCTTATTTTAAAAGAGCAACTAGAAATAGGAACCAGAACATTGAAGGTAGAGCAGTTGAAAGAAATAGTTGAGGTAACAAGTATTGGAGAAGAAAGAACGAGATAGAAGGTATAGAAAAGTAGAGAGGCCAGAGAGTTGGAAATTTAAAGAGAGCAGAAAGGCAAGAGATAAATATAGAAACAGAAAGTATAGGAGCAGAAAGAAGCAGCGAGTAGGCAGAAATCAGAAATTTGAAGGTATAGAGAAAGGGTTGAAGAACAGAAAAAGGAAGTGGAGTAGAAAGAAGAGGAAGAAAATAATTTTTGTATATTTTTATTTTTTTTAATTGTTTTTAAGACAACTAATTTGGAAATCTTGAATCCACGACTGATAATTTTATTGAAGAAGGGTGTTCCGGAAGGAGGATCCATTTCAATATATTTATATATATATATATATATATATATATATATATATATTATTATATATATATATATATATATATATATATATATATATATATATATATATATACATATATATATATATTGTTATGGTAGCTACTGTTGCTTCTTATATTTTTAATTTGAATTTTAACTGCTCCGGTTTATTTTGGGTTGGGTTCTTCACTTGTTAATTCAATATCTTAATAATCATTATCTCTATAGCATTTTACTTCATTTATATACATTTCAAATAAAAAAATAGTCACTGGTCATAGTCGTCACACTATACAGTAAGATATTTTATTTACATAATAGACACAGTGATACCATAACAATATATATATATATATATATATATATATATATATATATATATACAGCTGATTTGTTTTTTTAAGCTTACAGGCTTACAGCCGATGTCAGGGAAATCCTCTGATGACAGCCTGAGGTGTGGATATATATATCCTAACACACGAGAGGATGCACAATATGTGGCCTCAGTGCCGGCATAGCACTAGCTCGTACCTCTCCAATGTTCCAGATCCAGATCACCTTCAATGGATAACTGCTTTAATCTGTGTCAAATTTTAAATTTGCTCCATGATGGATTAGTAACGGAAGTTAAAGAATAATCAAGTGTCGAATAATATTCTTATTTGATTTTATAACCGATATTATATATTTTTTTAAAATTAACGCCGACAAAAAAAAATTCAGAAAATACTGATTGTGTATAACAACAATATTTATAAAATATTTAAATATATTTAAGAGCATGTTGTTTAAACAATATAATACTTTCGATTTAATTTTAATTATGTATTACCTATTAAGGAAAGAACTTTCTTAACTACATGTTAAGCAGTAAGTCATTTCTAGATACTTCAAAAGCGCCTCAAGTATTTGAAGAAATTCCTTTTGAAATGGGTAATAAAATGATACTTCGTTGCTTTCTTTGATAGTTCAAGTTTTTTCTGAGATAATATTATAAGAAACGTTTTCAGTTAACTTACATGACGATAATGTTCAACTGATCTGAATTAATAAAATTTTTACAAATGGTGATGTAAAAGTTTAAGGATTGGATATTTTAAATTATAAACGAAATTTTTATGTAATTTTAAGATATTCAATAATGTTTATTAATTTGTAGGTAATCCTGCGAGAAATGCTATAGTTAATTTCTTGATTTGTTTTGTAAATAAGCATAATTCTTTGCTCACTTTTTCTAACTAGTTTAACCCAAAAAAGGACAGCGTAAGTGCCTAAATTGTTAACTAGATTTTACAATATTTATTTAGGTAATATCTGATTACTGATAAAAAAAATAAAGAAATTAAGAGAAATTTATATGCTCATTACAACTTGACGTATTAAACCTAGTATAAGTCAACAGAAAAAGATAGCATAATTGAGCAAACTGTTAGGTATATATTTAACTATTTATTTTTATTTTACATATCAATAAACATATTTTTACTACTTGTATTAAATATCGTATCAAGTTATAGGTAGTTTTTATGTGATGCGCGCACAAACATAGGTACAGACAGGCAACATTTTTTGGTTCTATATCGATGTAGTAACACTCCCCGCTAATTAGTTTTAAAATATATTTAAAATCTGATCAGATTCACATTCGAATCGGATCAGTAGTTTTACATACAGACGGACAAAAAATATCTAACCACTTTTTTGGATTCTATATCGATGTAGTAACACCCCCCGCTTATTATTTTTTAAATATCTTTAATGTACAGAATTTTTATTTTTATAGCATTACCGTATATGTATAGCTGAATATAGAGTTGTGCGAGTGATCCTACAATATGATTACAATAGTTTACAAAATTCAACTTTTTGTCGGTTGCAGTGATTTTGCTGATTGATAATGTTCACTTATGACTTGTTTATGTCAAATCTATCATAAAATTTTTTCGTGAAGCTCCAATTACTTTGTTTATGATTTTTATCATTTGTGCTGATGTATTTACCGATAAAGTGCGTTTTTTATTGTATTAAAAATAATATTTACGACAAATGTATTTTAAGGAGATGTTGCTTAAACAATCCAAATCGATTTTTGCTACATATGCGGACAATATTATGTGGTTAAAGACAATAGAAAAGTTATGTTAGAGCTGGTGAAAAATACCTACTTGAAGTACTTTGCAAACCTCTTGGATAAAATGGCAACTCTTAGGCTACTCTTTTGGCAAGAACCACAAAATCATCACGAAGACTATTACTTTTGTACTGTGAATATAAACGGTTTAAACACTTAAAAACGAATTACTTCAAAAGAATCTTATCTTTTCGCTTCTCTAGTAACACTGGCCTATAAGAAAGATGTAAATAAAAGATCAAGATCCTAGATTTTAAAGAATAATTAAAATAGTGGTCCCTTAAACACATCCATTTCTGTTGACTGAAGATTGTAATAAAAACGGGAAATTGCAAATTATTTGTTCCATCCCTCTACGGATTAAAGACAGAAGGAAAACAAGAATAATAAATAATATTATATAAAAATATAAATGATCAGACTTTGTAGTTTTGTACATAGATGATATATTGATATTCTCAGAAACTTTTGAAGAACACATGGATTATTTGTCAAACTTATTGAATGCAATAATGAAATAATCACAATTTATAAAAGAACTTTTTATAGTAGAAAGTTTTTTTTGGTGATTTATAAGTCATATTACTATTATTAAATTATTACTCCCTTGGCAAATAGCGCTTTACGAGATAGATTACGGCATTGTCCACAGTATAGTCTAAAATTTTTAAAAATTTTCTAAATTAGTTATTTTATATTAACAGTTAAAATAATAATTACTGTTGTCACATGTAAAACAAAAAAAAAAATTCTCTCTCGCGTAGTCGTTCCCATTATGATAACATAATAGAACTGTCACCTTGATTCATATCCGACGCTTAGTCAACTAGGCTACGAACGACATATTTAAAAACTTTCAAAATGATAACATGTATACACAATTTATATCATATTTCATATTAATTCAGTATAAATTTTGAAATTTATGTATATGCCTAAACACACTTGAAACATGCATTGTCATCCAGATCTTAGCTATTCTGAAAATTTCAGAGCTCTAGGTAGTCGGGAAATAGGTTTAAATTCGATAACAAAATTCCGCGGAATGACAGAGAGACAAAGAACACGGTGAAAATATAAAAAACTTTCTAAAAAGGATTCAGACTAAAACTTTCTAAATGTCAACGGAAAAAAAATCGATCTAGCTTGGTATCATGTCTGGGAAAATTCGTTTTTTCTATTTCTTTACTCACAATCATTGTCCCACATAAGGTTGTTAGTGTCCCATGTCAATCAATCAATCAATCAAATAAGCTTTATTGTCAAAAAATTTACAAAAATTTGTGTAGACAAAGCCAACAACAGATAAATATAAGATAGAACTAGGAACTAGTTCTACCATATATACATAATACATATACACATAAACATAAAAATATAAATATTTAGAAAAAACATCATTAGTTGACAAAACAATCCATAACAAACAAAAATTGTTTCACCAACCAATTTATAAACTTAAATATTGTTTCCTAAACAAAATTACAAACTGTAAACAAAAAATCAAAAAATCACACATTAAACAGATGAATAACATTAACCAGTGTGTGAAATGCTCGTATTATTAAAGAAAAATCGCTTACTATATAAAATGGTCTTTCCAGCAAATATGATTTTAGTGTCTTACGAAATAGAATAGGGGCTGATATGGACTTAATCGCAGACGGCAGATGATTATGCAATTTTTTTTGCGTTGTATAGATCAGAATTTTTGACCAATTCGGAGGTTGGGATAGGAAGACGAAAATTATGATCCGCATTTCTAATTGCATAGCCATGGAGGGGCCTTTCCGAGACAATTGTTTGGTGCTTGCGGATTAAGCAAATCGATTCATAAATAAACAAAGAAGGAAGTGTTAATATTTTATGTCTTTTGAAGATATCTTGGCAGTGGGCTCTGCTGTGTAATCTCAGAGCATATCGCATAGCTCTTTTTTGAAGTCTGAATATACGATCGAATTGAGTCCGAGTGCAGGTGCCCCAGAAAGGAAGAGCATATCGCAAATGTGATTCGAACAGGGCAAAGTAGATCGTTTTAGCTATTGATGTGTTGAGCTCCCCGGAGACCGATCGCAATGCAAAGCATGCCGAACTCAGTTTTTTTGATAGGGTATTAATGTGCGTTTGCCACTTCAGTGAATTGTCCACAATAAGACCTAAGAACTTTACAGACTCGACGACATCGACAATATTGTTATCAAGCACAAGAGGTTGTAACGTAATGTTATATGACAAAATTTTAGTTTTCGCAACGTTAAAGCACAGAAGGTTTGAATCGCACCATGACTTGATGGTCAGCAAATCATTAGACATAGTACTATACAGAGTTGACGCATCCGGGCAGCTCCAAGTAAAACTAGTATCGTCAGCAAATAGGCAGATTTTTCCGCTAATGTCCAGACAAGCAATGTCGTTAATGAACAACAGAAATAGAATGGGGCCTAAGACAGAGCCCTGAGGCACCCCACAATCTATTTGTTTGCATGAAGAGGTGGGTGAATCAACTCTGACCAGCTGATTTCTATTGTTTAGGTAAGACTTGAGCCATTGCAAAAGAATGCCACGAATTCCATAGTGCCGCAACTTTTTGATCAGGATATTATGATTAACACAGTCAAATGCTTTAGAGAAATCGCAGAAAATAGAAGCTGTATGATGCTGGTCATTTAAGTTAGAATAAATATTGTGGAAGACAGAAAACATAGCATCATTTGTGCAACGGTCACTAAGGAATCCAAACTGTTGACTTGTCAATATGTCATATTTACAAAGAAATGATAAAAGTCTTTTTTTGAACAGTCTTTCAATAATCTTGGATAACGTCGGAAGAAGAGCGATCGGACAATAGTTGGAAGCTTGGTCCCTATCCCCTCCCTTGTACAAAGGTATTATTATTGCCGTCTTGAGGCAGTTGGGGAAGGTTCCAAGTTGGAATGATTTGTTTATTAAGGCAGTGAGAGAGTACAGTGTACATTCCGGAAGGTTAGAGAACATTTTCAGGGTAAGACCATCTGACCCAGATGATGATTTATTTTTGATGTCGTCGATTGCACTGCATAGCTCTGTTTTCTCCACGGGTGTAAGGAAGAAACTGTGTGAATTCAACCTGGTACCAGAAAGGTACAAGAGTGGGTCGCGAGAGGGGGCTATGGTATTCACTAAGTTCTTTGCCACATTCACAAAATAATCATTCAGACTGTCCGGAGAAGCAGAGGTTGAAATGGTAGAATGGGTTTTATTCCTCAGATCATTGACAATAGACCACGTATCCTTGGCAACATTATTGGAGTTTGTCAGTTTATTTTTATAATATACATCCTTGGCACCTTTTATAGTTTTTTTATAAATTTTCCTGAAATTTTTCACGTAATTATGAAAGAGGGGATTCGTCGTGAATTTTTTAAGGTGAGATAATGAGCGCATATTCTTTGCAGATATCCTTAAGCCTTTGGTAGACCAAGGTTTATGTTTTTTTTATTTTAATTTTTCTAATGGGAAAAGCTTTGTCCACCAGCCCAGACAGTTTGTTTATAAATAAAGAAAATGACGAATTAATGTCTTCAAGGTGGCACTCCCAGTCAGTTAATGAACATAACTGCTTGAAATTGGAAAAATTCTTTCTTGAAAAAATTCGACCTAACTTGAAAGAGGGAACTCTACGCTTAGATTTTACAGGAAAACTTATTAATACTGCTTCATGATCTGAGAAACCTGAACTAAGTACCGAACAGTCTACAGAGTCCGGATCAAATGTTGACACTACATAGTCTATTATACTGGAACTGGTTTTTGTTATTCTAGTTGGAGAGTTAACATGCATCTTCATACCAAGTGAGTTAAATATAGATAGAAGAGAATCTTAAGCATCACACACACTGGAAAAGTTAACATTAAAGTCACCACACAAAATTAATTTACTGTTTAGAGGAAGTGATTCAAGCAAGCTCAGTAGTTTATAACAGAACATAGGCAAATTCGCGTCAGGGGTTCTATAAATACAGACTATATAAGGTTTGTAAATACTACTATAAACTATAGAAAATTCAAATAATTTCTCAGTTAGTAAGTTGTCAAATTTAGTCACTGTTGTAAAGTTATTATTAGTGGACATTATTATAGTTCCTCCATGCGATAGATTCTTTCTGCTATACCTTGATATTGTAGTATAGTTTTTAAGGAACTCTGGCTCATCTGCATTTAGCCAATGTTCTGTTATAGCAATAATTTCGGGAAAATTCAGTTGTTCTAAAAGTAAAAATAAATCATCAGTTTTGTTTCTTAGAGATTGAATATATAAGAAATATGCTGAGCTTGCTATCGTGCACTGATTCAGAGTGTGCTTGATACTCTGAACGCGTCAATTTTTGTAAAAATTTGAACAGCTTTCACTAGGCGAGCCACTAGAAAAATACTTGTTGTGGCTTTCTCTACTCCCCTGCAGTTGCTGGACTTTCTCCGAAGAGAAATATGACTTGAAGGCAGAGAGATCCGCCTCAACTTCCGCCAAACCGATACCATACGCATTGTGGAAACGGAAATATAATTTACGTAGGGCATCCACGTCTCCAGGAAGGCCCTCCGATGCTAGCGACAGTTTGATACTTGTCGCAGTGTACCCCTCTTAGCAAACATTGGATGGCTGCTCATGAAGATATGCTAGATACAGCCTAAGAGGTTTCAATATTGAGGGATCTCTTAATCTAGCCAGCAAGTAACGATCATCCGCATCAGAAGAGTCCCGTGACAAACGCACTATGGGTGGAGTCATAGGGTCCAAGTTTAGTCCACCACCGTTCCTCACACTTCTCTCTATGCTGATCGCAACCTTTTGCTGGATGGCTTGGTTTATGGCTTGGTTTTTGCATGCCGCGATGGCCTCTTTATCAGAGCCGATGGTGATTGTTGCTGTTTTTAAGTTTCCACCCAGAGGCGAGGTTTGTACCTTTCCTGAAACAGTCTCCGAATGCTGATGACTTGCAGATGAAGGAGTTAAGGTTGAGGTAGATGTGTTAGGTATGTGAGATTCCATTTCCATAGTTTCTGAAGGTGTTGCAGATCCTATTATTGTGCCCGGCGGCCATGTGCTCGAGTTTTTGAGAATTACTAGATGCTTTTTGTTTTTTACACCGATTTTAAAGTCAAGAAGTGGGCTGTTGCTTTTTGTTAGCAATGGAAAACTATAACGTTTACTACGTTATTTTTTGGCCTGGCCTATATATTATTTAATTTCTATAATATCTCGGCTAATTGCAACGTTATTTTTTGGCCTGGCCTACGTACTATTTAATTTTTACCATTCCGCGTCTATAGAGTCGTCGCAGACTTGGTTTCAGTAATAAGAGGGGAATTTTTAGTTCACTCGTGAATAGTGTCGCTATTTTAATTTCTTTACAATTTGTGCTTCAAAGTCTACAGTCCTTTCAAATACCTTCTCCCTTCGTGGCCGATTGCCAAATATTGAAGGGTCCTATGATAGAACTGGAAGCCAGAAAGCAATTTTTTGCCAAGGAAGCTTTGGCCTAGCCGAAACTATTTTTTGCCGTCATCAGCCGGTGTTGCTTAAGAAAACATCTTGCCATCGACATCTGTGTCCAGAACCGAATTTTGAAGTGTTGCTTAAGAAACCATTTTGCCATCGACTTTTGTGTTCCGAACCTAATCTCCGACCTCCACACCTAGTCTCGAGGAAGATTCCAATAAAAAAGATAAGAAAAAACTATTTAATCACTTTTAATCAACTAATATCTTGAAAATTTACAAAGT
Organism: Altica lythri; assembly: GCA_964028335.1. NCBI lineage: Eukaryota > Metazoa > Arthropoda > Insecta > Coleoptera > Chrysomelidae > Altica > Altica lythri. The sequence continues at coordinate 33,769,191 of OZ034805.1, forward strand.
CATATATTCTTGAATAAACGATTTTAAACTGATTTAACCTCTTTCATTTGTATGTCTGTATTTTGGCGCCCTTATTATTTGTTTGGGAAAGGTCAATAGAAAAGCCAGATGGAAGCCACCACCCTGGAGCTAGCAAGGGTACATTAACGTTACAAAACAGCGTATGAATTCTGTGGTTTTAAGCTTCTCCTTAACATAGTGTGCGAGCTGGCTGGTAGTGTATGGGGATGGAATTCCTGAAACATTTAGGTAATGCCATTCAGCAGCAGATCCGTTCTTTGGAGGCGGGGGCGTAGTAACTTTAACAGGAGTGGTGTCTTTCACTTGCGGGCAATCAGATCCAGTCATCTGAGGCGTGGAGGATCCAATTTTAACAGGAGTGATGTCATTTACTTGTGGGCAGTCAGTTTGAGTGGATGTCGACTTACATGCTCTAGGCTGGGAATTCTTGATATTGCCTTGCTTCTCGTTAGACAGCAGTCTTTCGACCATGGCCAATAACTGATTTACGGTCTTACGCAAATCACCCATTTTCTTTAACATCTCGTTCTTTGATGAGTCGTGAACCTGGATTCTGACGGGCTCGTCCTGATTGTCCATAAAGACAGATGTTAAATTGAAGACATCCTGCTTCATTTCTCTAATTGATTTCGATAAGGAATCGATTCGAACATCAGAGCCTCCAGTATAGTGAATGTGAATTTCGTCAACTTTTTTGTAGAGAAGTTTCCATCTGGCGTCATGTTCACTTACAATATCATAGATCTCCGTGATGATTGGGTGTAGGTCGGTATTCTTAATTAGACAAGCTCCAAGGGCTTCTATGCAATCAGGAGATATTTGCGACTTGTGAAGTTGAGATACTTTGTCGTGTAGGTATTTCAACGTAGGCGAATCACACATTTTGCAGAAAAACCTGATATTATTAAATTTCTGCTGATTGATTACTTTTGTCGTTGCTTTGTCCAGACCCGTGCAGCTCATACAGAAACTCCTGCGGCACTCACCACTGCATCATATTTTGTATTTGTCCTTCTCCACAAAGGCCCTCTGGCATGAATCACACGTGGTAACATCCATAGTACCAAAGTATTAAAACACAAACACGTTCAGGTTCAATAACAGAAAACACTACCGGGGTTGAAGTAGCAAAGCACAACAGGCGTGAGCAAGTCCAAGTTCAAAATAACAAAACTACCGGGGTTAATGAAGTAAAGTTAATGAAGGTCGCACGTTCGCAGCACAGTACATCAGACGTGAGCAAAATAAGTTCAAAACAACAAAACTACCGGGGTTATTGAAGTAAAATTAGTCAAGGTCGCACGTTTGATGCTATAAAAATTTCCGCACGATGAACAAATCAAAACAAAACAAAGTCACAAGTTCAGAATAGTAAACTACCGGGGTCGATAGCAAACCAAAACAAATCAAAACACACAATATCAACATCAACCAACCGACGAGCGAATACACAACCGTCTTCTACAACTGCTGACCTGATTCAATTGTGGTCAATTTAGTCGCTGTTGCCTGAAACTGTTCGTATCATTGGTCAGCGTGTTTGCTATTATGATGTCGTTCTAGGTTTGATTCTCAACTATATATAGTTATTTTTTCTACAAGCATGCGTAAAACAACACTTTCCCGCACGCATTTTAATTCAGAAAACATCTCTTTCCCGCACGCATTTTTTTTTATTAATTAGAGATGTTTTCCGATAACCTTTTTGACAAATTATTGTATTATTATCTTTATCTTGTTGGACTACATAGAAATAGTAAAAAAAATTAAGATTATTTTACATGAAAATAGGGATTTTTAAAATGTTTGTTTTTAAAATTTTTTAAAAAAATCATAATTTATTAAATCACCCCTGTAAACCTTACTCAAAGCAACAACAAACTCACCTGTTTAAGTAGGGTTGCTATAGCTACAGTCGTGTATTTATTGACACTATGAAAGATTTAATTGTCACAATCGCATCTTTTCAAATATCTAAATAATTTTCGAGGTGATTTTGCTTGTAGAAAAAATATTGATCCTAACTCTTGCGGTAATTAACTTTCCCGCACTTAACTGCTTGCCCGAACTCCGCTTCGCGTCGTTCGGGCATCGGCAGTTCGCGTGCAGGAAAGTATAACTTTCCGCACTTGTTAGGATAATAATTATTTTGTGTTTCGAAGAAAAACACATTACTTTTTTTTACACTTTTATTTTGATTTTAGCTGCCTAGATTACTTATAAATTTGTCGCAAAAGATAGGTATGTAAATTTGACAGTTGTCATACATTAAGTTGGTGAGATATAGCATTGTGATTAAAGCAATTTTTGTTATTGTAAAGAAAGGGATATTAAGGAATTTTGTGTATTAATAAAGCATTGCTTTTTAGCGAAAAACATTCTTTTGACGTCAAGTCTTGGCTTGATAAATATTATTTTACACCACGTAAATCAATCACCAAGAATTGGTTTGCTAAATTTTAACTCGACCAAATAATCATCGAATTCAATACATTTAGTCGACGCTCAAAGAAGGGTGTTTAAGTCGAAAACATAAAAAAAATCCACAAAATAATTTTGATTTGTCCCAGAGGGATGTTGATAGAGATAGCTGAGACTTTAAGGATAATAAAAAAATGTGTTAGGCATATTGTCAAACCTGGGCAATTGAGCATGCGCCCTAGTGGTTTGGTATGAGGAGTAGCTTTATTAGAGGCACTTCCCATCCAGGTCGTGGTTATCTAACCACCTAGTGGGTACCGTGGTGAATGCAGCAACCTAACCAAGTGAAAAATGATTCAAATAACGGGAGATAAACAACAAACATATTTACCCATATATAAGCAATAACACTAAATAATAAACAATATAAATATAGAATAAGTAAATAAAAACAATAACTAATCTTAAAATTAAATTAATTGTACTGACCCTTACTACTTGAAAGTTCATTTTTATTTGGAATAATAAAAGTAAAAAAAAACTCTCTGTTTTTTATATATAACTTTCACTTTAATTAAAAAATCTTTAAAATGACATGTTTCGCTGAACTAGCATCATCAGATTGACATATTATAAAGTTACATTTTGTTTATTTGTATCTAACTATCTGATGTTGATTAGGTAATATTAAGGCTAGATTAGGTATGGAAGTAATTAGATATAACAATATTAAAGCCTAGATGTTATTAGCCCTAAGGGATTATCCTGGATGTATCTCCCTCTAAGATCAGTATAACTGTGCAATGATATAGGAAAACCAGGAAAAAACTATATCTGCTGATCTTTACAATAACTTAATATATTTGTATTACAATTATATCTTATCTATGTATAAAATGAAGACTCAATCAAAGTAAACAATTTAATAGTGGAGAATTTCTAAGATTAATTTGTTCATTAACAACTTTAAATTGTGGATCTGCTAGATGTTTTTTTATCTCAAGTTCTTCAAGGAAATCTAAATTTTGTTTTTTATTACAAATGTGTAGTATTTGGATGTTATTGTTATGTAAGAGTGAAGTTGGATGTTCAAGTAGGTGTTTTGCATAATTTGACTTATCTGGTTGTTTTAATCTATATGCTCTTAAGTGTTCATTGAATCTTATTTCAAATTTTCTTTGTGTTTGACCTATATATATGGCATTACATTTTGGACAATTAATTTTGTAAACACCAGATTTTTTTAAATTAGGTAATTTTGATTTCACATTTAATAATTTTGTACCAACATTATTTAGTGTTTTAAATGACATTAATGTTGATGTTGCTGAAGATATTATTTTTGAAATTGTATTGGAAATACTTCCACAATATGTAATATTTACAAATCCTGCTAATACATCATTAACATATCTATACCAAAATATAATATTATTTTTGTAATTAGAATTAAAGATTATGTTTTCTAAATTATCCATAAAAATATTTGCTAAAATTGGAGAAATAGGACTTCCCATTGGAAGACCTTCATTTTGAATATATATTTTGTTATCAAAAGTAAAATAATTTTGACTAATGCATATATTAAATAGGTCAATTATATCTGATATTATATTTGGATGGATATTTCTTTCATCTAAAAATTTTTTAACCAGAACTATACATTCTTTAGGAGGTATTTTAGAGAACATATTAGTTATATCAAATGATACTAATTTAGTATTATTTTGTAATTTACATTTATTTAATTTCTTAATCAATTCTAATGAATTTTCTACTGAATATTTAGATTTGTATCCATAATTATTTAGAACAGTATTTAATTTTTTAGCTACCTTAGTATTAGGAGTGTTAACATATGAAACTACAGGTCTTATTGGTTTTGATTCTTTGAGTAATTTAATTGTTCCATATAATTCTGGACACTGAGGATTTTTATTGACCAGGTATTTTTTGTCATAATCATTAAATAAATAGTTTGAATCATTAACATGTTCTCTTATCTGGTTTGAAAATTTTTGAGTTGGATCATTTTTCAGAATTTTGACACTACTTGACGATATAAAATCATTTAATTTAGATTTATAATCTTCTTTTTTTAAAATTACTGTTGAGTTACCTTTATCTGATTTTGTAATGATTAGGTTATTTTCATCTACTTTATTTTTGATTGATTTTAAAGTTAAAATGTCATTTTTAATAATTTTTTGATTTTGACTTTTAAATTTATCTGGTTTCATATCTTTAATAAGATTTGCTATTTGTATTTTTTCATAAAATTTTCAAACCAGATAAGAGAACATGTTAATGATTCAAACTATTTATTTAATGATTATGACAAAAAATACCTGGTCAATAAAAATCCTCAGTGTCCAGAATTATATGGAACAATTAAATTACACAAAGAATCAAAACCAATAAGACCTGTAGTTTCATATGTTAACACTCCTAATACTAAGGTAGCTAAAAAATTAAATACTGTTCTAAATAATTATGGATACAAATCTAAATATTCAGTAGAAAATTCATTAGAATTGATTAAGAAATTAAATAAATGTAAATTACAAAATAATACTAAATTAGTATCATTTGATATAACTAATATGTTCTCTAAAATACCTCCTAAAGAATGTATAGTTCTGGTTAAAAAATTTTTAGATGAAAGAAATATCCATCCAAATATAATATCAGATATAATTGACCTATTTAATATATGCATTAGTCAAAATTATTTTACTTTTGATAACAAAATATATATTCAAAATGAAGGTCTTCCAATGGGAAGTCCTATTTTTCCAATTTTAGCAAATATTTTTATGGATAATTTAGAAAACATAATCTTTAATTCTAATAACAAAAATAATATTATATTTTGGTATAGATATGTTGATGATGTATTAGCAGGATTTGTAGGTAGTGAACAACAGTTAGATATATTTTTTAATTACATTAATACTTTACATCCTGAAATTAATGTTACTTCAGAAATTGAAGAAAATAATTCAATTAATTTTCTTGATTTAAACATTAAAAAAGTTAATAATTTACTAAATTATTCAATATACAGAAAACCAACACAAACAGATGTAACAATACCATATAATTCAAATCATCCTATAACACATAAATTAGCAGCTTATAATTCTATGATACATAGAGCATTTTCAATTCCAATGGACAAAATTAACTTTAATAAAGAAATTAATATTATAAAACAAATAGCTATATCTAATGGCTATCCGATTCATTTAATAAATAAATTAATTAATAAGAAAGAACAAAAAATGTCACTACAACTAATATTTCCTAAACAAACTAAAGAAATTAAAAGCTATAAAAATATTACATATTGTGGAAGTATTTCCAATACAATTTCAAAAATAATATCTTCAGCAACATCAATATTAATGTCATTTAAAACACTAAATAATGTTGGTACAAAATTATTAAATGTGAAATCAAAATTACCTAATTTAAAAAAATCTGGTGTTTACAAAATTAATTGTCCAAAATGTAATGCCATATATATAGGTCAAACACAAAGAAAATTTGAAATAAGATTCAATGAACACTTAAGAGCATATAGATTAAAACAACCAGATAAGTCAAATTATGCAAAACACCTACTTGAACATCCAACTTCACTCTTACATAACAATAACATCCAAATACTACACATTTGTAATAAAAAACAAAATTTAGATTTCCTTGAAGAACTTGAGATAAAAAGACATCTAGCAGATCCACAATTTAAAGTTGTTAATGAACAAATTAATCTTAGAAATTCTCCACTATTAAATTGTTTACTTTGATTGAGTCTTCATTTTATACATAGATAAGATATAATTGTAATACAAATATATTAAGTTATTGTAAAGATCAGCAGATATAGTTTTTTCCTGGTTTTCCTATATCATTGCACAGTTATACTGATCTTAGAGGGAGATACATCCAGGATAATCCCTTAGGGCTAATAACATCTAGGCTTTATTATTGTTATATCTAATTACTTCCATACCTAATCTAGCCTTAATATTACCTAATCAACATCAGATAGTTAGATACAAATAAACAAAATGTAACTTTATAATATGTCAATCTGATGATGCTAGTTCAGCGAAACATGTCATTTTAAAGATTTTTTAATTAAAGTGAAAGTTATATATAAAAAACAGAGAGTTTTTTATTACTTTTATTATTCCAAAAAAAAAAAAATAATAACTAATCTTAGCAAATAAACAACACAGTGGCATGTCACACTTACTCAGGAAAAACATTTCATGAGTCATAATGGCCCAGACCCAAGGGTCTACTTTAGAGACACCTGAAAGGGTGAAACACACAACCTCAGACTCCGGACTCCTCGAGTGCGACTTCAACAACGTCTCTTATAGCCAAATCATAATCTACGTGAAAATAAAATTTAAACTACTTAACTTCGCCTAGAGATATAACATACTGACGTTGACCTAGATGATTACAAAACAAAATAATACAATAAAATATAACTATAACATTTTTACGTAAAGCAAAACTACCATATCATCGTATGTGACAATATCATACAAGTAAATTTGGACATGCAAACACTATGTGTGAAGTGGGTGCCACGCAAAAAGACACAGCTATTTATTAATAAGGTATCAGTATCTTAAGATATGCGAAATATAATAATTATCGGATACCTTAAAAAAGCAGGATCATCAACAGTGATTAGTACATAGTGTTATGGAGGCGTTTGATGGATGGATAATATAACAAAAAAGTTTGAAGAAGATAAACGTGCTTTTTCACCAAGACAATGCACTGTGTCACAAAACAATATAAACGATCCCAAAATAGTATTAATTTGGCTACGGATTGCTTTTAAATCCACCGCATCTTTTAGATCTGGCCCATATTTAGGATCTGGCGCCTAGAGATCTTCCTTTCTGCAAGCATCAAATAATATTTGCTAGAAAGGAATTCAGTTCTAAGGCCTATTATGAGGCTTAGTAATATTTATTATATTTATTATATACCAATTGAATCAACTTGGTTAAATAGTAAATTGCATTTTACCAAAAACAAATCAGGTTTATCATGTAAACCTACAAATTTTTAAACTTAACTGACAACCCTATATTTTAAAAGCAATTGATTAAAAAAAATAGTTACCTATTTATTTCATAATACTATTGCTATACATAAAATTCTACCTGACAGATCTTAATCAAAGTTTATAGTTTTAAATTATAACACAAGGCGTAAAATCGTGTAGTATATCCCTAATTTTTTTTATGTACGACCGGGCGGTAAGGTACAGATTATTACATGCATTTAGCGGGCGTAAAGTGCCACTTTAGCGCCCGTGGACTACTTTACCGCCCGCCGGGCGATAAAGTGTAAATGGCGGAAGGTAAAGTAATTTTTTTGTCTTAAATATTGAAATACTTGCAATCATCTAAACTGACAATGAGTCTAAATAAAAATGGCCACTACCTATTTTGACTTTGTTGTAAGGGTAACGACAACATAGGTATATAGATTATTGTTTTAAAATATTATCTCTAGCCTCTGTGCATATTACTTTCAATCAAATTATTTATTTTAAATACCGAATGAATACAAATTATTAGGTGAATGGTTATACAGGGTAAGTTGTTAATAATATCGAGGTTCGAGGTATAAATTTCATGCAAGTTGACATGGCATTTATATTAAAGTGTTCACAAAAAAAAATATATCCTTTATATGTTTTATTATTAAAACAATCGTTGACATTGACAGTTGACATTTGACAGCTGACAGATAATATTCTACATGTGACAGTAGAGATTTGACATTTTAAATTTGGCATTTGACAGTTGGAACTTAACAGTTGATATTTGACTATTGACAGTTGACATTTGATAGTTGCCATTTGACAGTTGACATTTGACAGTTGACATTTGACAGTTGACATTTGACAGTTGACATTTGACAGTTGACATTTGACAGTTGACATTTGAGAGTTGACAGTTGACAGTTGACATTTGACATTTGACATTTGACAGTTGACAGTTGACAGTTAATATTTCACAGTTCACATTTGACAGTTGACAATTGACAGTTGGCATTTGACAGTTGATATTTGACAGTAGAATTTTGTCAATTGACAGTTGACTTTTTTCAATTGACAGTGCAATTTTTTTATAAATAATTATTAAATCGGTCGTGCATAAAAGTTTGTATGTATTTCGGGCGTAAACAGCGTTTATGGACCTTACGTGTTAATAGCCCTCGCCTGCGGCTCGGGCTCTTATTACACGTTGCGGTCCATAAACGCCTGTTTTACGCCCTTGATACATAAATAACTATTATATTTATTGATCGAAGTTTACAAAAAAATATTCATATGCAAAAATTCAGAATACATTGGAAAGCCTACTAATTTATCTGTTTAGGGATAGGTAATATTATTACTAAAATTTAAACCTAAGACTAAACCAAAAATATAGTTATTTATATATAATATGTGGATTGGATATATTTTCTTCGGTGAAAATTGAATTGTTTGTTTGTAATAACAACGTATTTATTAAACTATAGAAATAAAATTTACATTAAAAGCTTAATCCTACCTGTAATAACAAGTTTTCTATTATTAATATTTTCGAAACTGTATGATACTTCAAACTTTAAAAAATTCATGATGTATTGGATACAATATTGTCTTGCATAAAATTTCCCAATTTTTCTGTGTTAAATATGACAAATTTAATGTAATGTGATACAGCGTATATAACTCTTGGACAAGCAGTTTGAATAAATTGCCCTCGAACTTTGGCATCAAGGTCGAGAGGTGAATCTGAAATATGTAAAAGGAACAGGTGACATTCAGGATCTGCTGCTAGGGATTAGTTTATGAATCTAGGGCACGAAAATTCGATTTAAGTTTGGTGAAGCATACTATTTGGATTGAATAAGGATACAGTAATCAATATCAACAAACTTTTATTATTCTTACAAACTCGTATGAATCCCACTTATTATATCTAAACTTTATTATTATTATTTTTATTTATTAGGTACTAAGTTTAATCTGTGACAATTTTAAATTAATAAATTTTTTATAAGTACATATATAAATTACTACATAATAAAAAAACATGTAAAATATCCCACAACTTATTTTAGATTTTGTTCACTTGCTGCAAATTTAGTTTAAAATAATTGATTAATGTAAATAATTTTTTTTAAATTGAACCGCCTTAAAAAATGCACTTAAAAGCCAAAATTAAATTCTTTATTTCTTAAAAGTTGCAATCAACTAGGCATCTATTTTCGATTTCCTGGAATCTTCCACGTTGATAACCAGACCTTAACCAAATTTGACCACACGGACACTCTTCTCTTTTGAATGCAAAACAAATTTTTCAAATCGGATTCTAAATATTGGAGATATAGGTAACATACATTAAACAAATATATGGTTAAATTCAGAACCTCCTCCTTTTTTGAAGTTATTTAAAAACGATAACAGAAAAATAAAAATGAAAAAAAATATGTTTGATCTGGCAGATAATTCCATCAACAAATCTATGTAATCAAATATTTTTTACGATTAGAAGCAATAAGAGATTTGTCACAAAACTTTGAAAAAGTAACAGTGTTAGGAAGATTAAGAAAACAATGATTTAAATTTATGCTCCAATATTCGTTCCGTAGGCTGATAAAATCTCTTTCGATGTCAGAATTTCGATTTAAGGTAGTGTAACCAATAATATTTCTTTCGGAATATACATTCGATAGAGACAAATTCAAATCCCTTATTGTAATATTATTTATAAAGGACATCTCGAGATATTATATCTAAAAACACATTTGCTTAACATTTATGTATCCTCAATATATTATATCTACAAAAAAATATTTGAAGAAATATATAAATATCCATAAAAGCTAATAAAAGATAACTTTTACGAGGTGTGGTAGAAAGATAATGGCACTAGCAACACTGCTTACGATTTGGCATTGCTCTTCTTTTTTTGTCAAAGCCTTCGAGCGTATTCTAGCATTCCATGCTGTCGATGCAAAAGAGAAAGATTTAGGATATACTTACTCTCCTGCGCCGTTAGCTTTGGAGAAAAGTACTTGCAGTTGCCAAGCTAACGGCGCGAGAGGATAGAGTATATTGAAACACTTATGGGGACTTTAACACAATTTATTCACAAAATTATAACAAGAACTTTGCTGGAATGTGTCTAAACAGTTTTCACAAATGACACTAAACTATTCGAACTATTTGAACTAACCTTAACTGCCCATATATCCCCTTATATAGAACAAATGAACATTCTAGAATTGACGAGAAACATGATTGATACTAATCAGTACACACTAGAAAGAGTGAGAATATTCTAGAATAATTTACCTAAAAACAGTTTCAAGTAAAGGTCCTTTTCTTATTTGCATGGTTATCCCGTTACAATATGTTAATATTGTTTTTTGCGTTTCCACATTAGTCTCGCATCTGTAGCACCAAAAGCTGTAAATAGAGCATGTATATGAATTCCCTTTCATAGCTCAGAGCGAATTTCAACTCTGTTCATAAAGTACACAAATAATGTTATTGCTAATAGCAAGGTTGTGATTTGATTGTAAGTCATGCAAAATGGAACAGCAGGGTTTTGAACAATGATGTGCCTTTAAATTTTGTGTCACGCATGAAGAATAGACCACTGATACGTTCAGAAGGTATAACAGGCCTACAGAAAACATCCCTAATCCTATACATAGGTGTTTAACAGGCACAAATAATTTTTGGAAGGAACAGATGGCGTTAAAAAAGTACTACAAAAATCAAAAAAAAACATTAAACAAGTGAACACTCTTATGCCATCAGACCTTGGTTTAACATTAAGAATGTTGAGTAAATTAAAACATATTTACCATTCATCAACGTTTGCAGATTTAAAAGCTATGTTTCAAAATTTTGAATGAAAACAAAATCGAAAAAATATAAGTCTTGATCTTCGCCAATAACTAACATTTTTGATGTGAAACATCTATAGCGGCACGTAAATCAGATTTCTCGCGTGGCGACGGTGACGTATTACGTAAAAAACCTAACGCATCGATAATATATAATAAAGAGATGTACTGATATCTTATATGAAATTGGTCTCATGTTTTGAGCGACGCGACGGTGGCGCGCCAACAATAGGGGGAAGAAGCTCATCGATTCAAAAATTTGAAGGGACAGGGTATGAATTGTTTCATATAGAAGTACACTTTTAAAGCTCATATTTTAATTTTTAATATTTTTACTGATGTGTAAAAATATTATATTTTTACTGATGTGTAAAAATATTAAAAATTGAAATATAGACTTAAAAGTGCATATTATCTTTAATATGTAGGTAAATAAATATAAAAACTAAACAAGTTAAAATGGTTTCGTGGGACACCAGGTAGGAACTATGTTCCTTCGGCTAATGAAGAATCGATACATAACACTACTCGCTTGTGTATACGACTGTAACGCCTGCGCACGTCTCATTTAACGGTCAATATATCAAAATCAGTGAAATCTTGGCGTTAAGAAAGAAGCTTCTTTAAAATTCAAGGTGAGCTTTAAAGAGTAATGTACATTTATTTTTTCTCACCTTTCTTAACTACTTTCAACTATCCAGATTTTTAAAAATTATATCTCATATTACTTTAACAAAAAAAGGTAAAAGTTAAGATATATACAAAAAAAAAATTGCATCGGCCGGGAATCGAACTCGAGCCTCCCGCGTGACAGGCGAGCATTCTACGTCTCGTTACGGGTTTTTCGTTACGGTTTTTACTATTACATTTTTTTCAGTTCAGTCACACAGCAAAATCCCTATCTTCTCCAAGCCTGCCTTAAGAAACATAGTTCCAATAATAAACAAATTATAGCCGCACGTAAATCAGATTTCTGGCGTGGCGACGGTGACGCAAAAACCTAACACGACTCCACATACTATCTATTCTATAAAAATGAATGTTTGTCTGTATGTTATCCATGAACTCAAAAACTACTGGACCGAATATTATGAAAATTGGTATATATATTATATATATATGTATATATATATACATATATATATATATATATATATATATATATATATATATATATATATATATATATATATATATATAAATGTATTTTTCCACGAAAAGGTATTTTCAAAATTTTGAAAATTTTCAAAGTTTTGAAATTTTTCAATGTTTACTTTAATCGCGCGTAAAGGTTACACGCACACTCTTTTTTTGTATTGAATACTGCATATACTTTTACAAAATAATGTTGATGTTTCACATCTGCCAGGCGTCCCGTGACGGCTCACATTTTTTTTTTAATATTCTAATCATAAGTAATGATTTATGGATTTTTAAATACGATCCTGATCTCTTCGATCAAAGAAAGCTTGAATATGGAAATCGAAGATCAACTCAACGCTGATTGGTTCTTTTGGCAGAAAATGAATCATCTACAAAGATGATAAGTTTTTCATAAAAACGTCCTTAAAAGGATCAGAAAAAGAATCATTTTCGTCCAATTTCACATTGCTGACAAAGGCATTCCTATTGTTCACCAGTTTACCTGATGTCATTTAAGGATTTTAAAAAACATGCAAAAATTGTAACGAACATGCTAAAGACCATACCGGTTAAATAAAGGCTTTCAGCACTACCAACAAAAGAACAAATTTAAATGGAATAACATTAATTTATGAAAAATGTAAGAAAAAATTCGTATTAGTTACTTTTCTTTCACACCTCGTAGGTATGTGTAATGAAACTTTCTTAGCAATTTAATTAAATTGTTTAAATTTATGTACTTTTAAATCTTTATGAGAAAAATTATCAAAATATTAATATAAAACATTTGTTTGCCTTAGAATATTTTATAAACAAAAACAAATTTACTGCCTAACTATAACGGAATAACAGAAGATTCATAGTAAAATGAGAAAATCCTGTAGATTTACAAATTTGTTACACAACAATCCCGACTTGAAGATAAGACTGGTAGTTAAATAAACGAAGCTTAAAAAAAGGATGCTGTAAAAATTTGAAATAATATAAAGATAAATATAAATGTTTTTTGTAAAATTGTTTAACAAAAATTGTTTACTAGAGATCACATAATAAATTTATAATAAGCAATCTTTAAATGCCTACTACAAAGTATAAGTTTTTAATATCACATTCCTAAATTACTTATTCTAAAATTTTAGTTATACTATTAAAACTGGATAAATCCTATTTTAATAACAGCAACTATTATACTTGTTAATAATATAAATCTGCAGTGTTTGATTTATGTTAACTAAGCTACAGGAAAAAAATGAAGATAAATACGGTTTAAGGACACGAAAATGGGTTTTCAAAATTGCTATTTCCTGTTCGTGAGAAATAGTGCTTTTAAAGTTTAATGACGTTTACATGTGAAAAAGGGGACCCTTGTCGAATTGGAGATCAATTACTTGAACAAACGAGACATTGGTTTTCTGTTTTCACTCTTTAGTTGACATTAATAATGGTAAAGTACATGACAAAACTACTGGATTAGTAACTATTTTCGCAATTTACTGTAAAATTAATCTTTCTCAAGCGAAATTGTTGTGGTAAAAGTTTGGTTTTTGCCTGGGCAATCGGCTTTTATAATCTGAGATCAACTTTTAGTCGATATGAGACGTTAAATAGGTCCATAAACGTTTATTAAAGGTAGAAAACAATTAAAAAACGTTGCAAATATTTAATCGATGTCGAAAACAATTCTTTTGCTGTTTTGAAAAATTTTTAAAATTATTTTGTTTTCAACATTTTAACATTTACGGAAAAGGGAAGGTTATATCTATTCATATGCAAAACCTCTGATAGAACCAAAGCATAAGAAAATTATTTAAATATTCTCGATAGCTTCTTTGTGGCATAATAATGTCTATTTATTTCTTTATTCGGGGATCTTTTTGCCACTAAAACAAACTTATAAAAAATATAAATCAATATTTTGAAAATGACCCTTGACAAATTTGACATATCTATCAAGATCAATAAGCAAGGTTCATTTTCAAAATATTGATTTATATTTTTTATAAGTTTGTTTTAGTGGCAAAAAGATCCCCGAATAAAGAAATAAATAGACATAAGAAAATTATTTTCTAAAATACTGAAACACTTATGGGGGCTTTTTACACAATTTATTTACAAAATTGTTAAGATACACTGAACTCTGCTGGATAACGTCTAACTACTTGACAATACAATGAACTCTTGTAAACACTTGACTCGAACTGACGTTAACTGCCCATGCATCCCCTTATATACAACATTATTTAATCTAGTCAGTGTGTTTAGAAGTTTCTAGAATTTTCTAGAAACATTATTTAAAATGGTCAGTTGATTTTTTTACAAACTTCTAAAAATCAACTGTCAACAACAATCTTTCAAATTAAGGTCCCTTCCTTTACGGTTATCCCGTTACACTGCCCCCTCCTTAGATTCATTCCTCCTGGAATGTTATTTCCTACATCGGAATCCCGCACACTCCCTGAGCCAGCCAAACCATCTTCTTGGAGTTGCTGCGCATCTCCACTGTGGTTTCCCTGGTAAGGCGCCAAACGATCATGATGGACCACGACGGGTTTCCCTCTGGGAATTTTCACGATCCGATAAATGACATCGTTAATCTTCTTCTTGATGGTGTAAGGACCTTCCCAGTTTTTTTGTAATTTGGGACAAATACCTCGACGCCGTCGGGGGTTATAGAGCCAGACTAAATCTCCAACTTGGTAACTCTTTTCCATTGTCCGTGTGTCATAGTACCTCTTCATCCGATCACTAGATAATTGTAGTTTTCCACGCACCAGGTTGTGTATATTTTCCATTCGATTCTGAAGGTCGGCGACATATTGTTCACGTGCCATTTCTTCACCAGGTTTACAACCAAACACCAAGTCACATGGTAGCCTCATTTCTCTACCGAACAGGACCTTCGCAGGCGTTTGGCCAGTTGATTCATTGATGGCCGATCGAATTGCCATCAGAAATAGTGGAATATGTCGATCCCAATCCCTCTGACAATCCGACACCACTTTTGACAGATAATTAGTTATAGTTCGGTTCATTCGTTCCACCATTCCATCCGACTGAGGGTGCATCGCTGTGGTTCTCGTTTTGTGGATGCCTAATCTTTGGCAAACTTCTTGAAACAGCTTGCTCTCAAAATTTCTTCCTTGGTCTGAATGTAATTCTAATGGTACCCCAAATCGGCTTACGAATTCTTCAACCAATATATCTGCTAAAGTGGTAGCTTCCTGATTGGGAACTGCATATGCTTCAACCCATTTAGTGAAGTAGTCCATTACAACAAAGATGTACTTGTTTCCTACATCGGTTTGTGGAAGTGGCCCCAATACATCTACTGCGATTCTTTCAAAAGGACTTCCAACCAGGTATTGCTGCATTTCCGCCTTCGGTTTTCGGTGCGGACCGTTACTGGCAGCACATGTAGTGCATTTACGACACCAATCTTTAACATCATTAGTGCAATTTACCCAGTAAAATCTATCTCGGATCTTTTGCAGCGTTTTCGTGATACTCAGATGTCCTCCAGAACTATCATTATGCATCTGTTTTAAAATTTCCGGTACAGCATTTCTTGGGACCACTATTTGTTTCCTTGTTTCTGTGCCCTCGGAATTTTCTACAAGTCTTTTAACGAGCCCTCCGTCCAAAATTAAAGAGTTCCATTGGGACCAGTATGCTTTTAAAGCAGGAGAGGATGAGGATATCTCTCTCCACAACGGACGACGGTCCATTCTCTTCCACTCCCTAATCTTTCTCAGAACGGGATCGTTTTCTTGTTGCTCCTCCAGCATAGAGCTCTCGTCTTCTGGCACAACCTTAACTAAGGCAAGTTTTTCCTCGTTCTGCTCCATACGGGTACAATGGGGGCAATCAGGTCGACATGGTCTTCTGGAAAGTGCATCAGCATTACGACGTCTGGTTCCAGGTCTGTGCTCGATTTCAACATCATACTCCGGCAGTTTTTCGAGCCATCTTGCTATCTGTCCTTCTGGGTTCCTAAAGCTAAGTAGCCACTTTAAACTAGCATGGTCTGTTCTGATCAGGAATTTTCTGCCATACAGATATTTATAAAAGTGTTCGACGGATTTTACAACTGCTAACAGTTCCCTCCGAGTTACACAGTAGTTCTTTTCAGCTTTCGATAAAGTTTTGCTGAAGTAACCAACCACTCTTTCCTTACCATCTTGTAGCTGTGACAAGACGACTCCAATTCCCACATTGCTGGCGTCGGTGTCCAGAATAAGCTTACCATCAGGAAGTGGATAAGCAAGAACAGGTGCTGACGTAAGCTGTTTCTTCAATATTTCAAACGCCTCTTGACATTCCTGATCCCAACAGAAGGACTTATCTTGTTCTGTCAAACGTGTCAAGGGTTTGGCGATGTCTCCAAAATTCTTGACATATCGTCGGTAATAGGAACAAAGACCCAAGAAACTCCGGAGCTGATGTTTGTCGATAGGTATTGGCCATTCCTGAACGGCTTGTATCTTAGCGGGGTCAACAGCAACGCCATCCTTGCTTACGTTATGTCCTAAATAGTTGACCTGCCTCTGGAACAAGTGGCATTTCTTAACATTCAATGTTAGATTAGCGTTCTGTAATCTTTTAAAAACTTCTTCCAGGTTAGATAAATGTTCCTTAAAGGTCTTACCCATTATGATGATGTCGTCTAGATAAACTAGACAAGTTTCCCATGACAAACCCCGCAGGATGTTCTCCATTAGCCGTTCAAACGCCGCAGGAGCATTACAGAGGCCAAACGGAAGGACCGTGAATTGCCACAACCCTGATCCATTGGTAAAGGCAGTCTTTTCTTTGTCTGCAGGATTCATTTTAACTTGCCAGTATCCGCTTTTAAGGTCCAAGGTAGAAAACAAAGTAGAACCCGCCAAAGCGTCGAGGGCATCATCAATCCTTGGCAGAGGATAACTGTCCTTCTTAGTGACATCATTTAGCTTTCGATAGTCGACACAAAACCGCATTGATCCGTCTTTCTTTCTCACTAATACCACAGGAGAAGCCCACGGACTACTGGATGGTTCGACTATACCATTTTGAATCATTTCTTTAAGGGCTCTGTCTGCTTCTTCCTTCTTAACTTGAGGCATCCTTCGGGGTACCTGTCGAATCGGACGTGCATCACCAGTGTCAATTCTATGTTGTACAACATCAGTTCTTCCCAATTTACTTTTAGAACCAAATACAGGTTTATAACGGTAAAGTAGATCTCTTACCTGTTTCTTTTCTAATTTTGACAAAGAGGGATCTAATTTTGTCATTAATGGTTCAATTCCGTTGGTCTCATCTGTTTCCGTAACGTTTACCTTGTGAATTATGGCCGTTACTGGTTCTAAACTTCCCATTTCCGTGTCCTTTCGGAGAAGAACTGGATGATCGTTCAAGTTGATAACTCGGATGGGTACCTCTTTGGCGGATCTAACAAGAGTCTTACCCACAAGGAGTCCTTTTCCCAATTCATGGTCATGGTTCTTCGGCTCTATCATGGCTGGGGCACCATCTGGCTCCAGTCCATCCAACCGCGCTGTGACGACACATTCGCAGCTTGCCGGAAGTTCGATATCATCGATTAGCATAATCGAGGCATTGTCAACTTGTTTTCGGTGCAGGAATATTTCTTCATCACCAGTACGAAGGATACGTTGGCGAAGATCCAAATGAAAACCACAGTGGAGCATAACATCCATGCCCAGAACAACATCTTCATTAACGTCAGCTACCAGCACTGAGTGAACAAGAGAGGTTGAACCAAACTGTAGCGTCACCTGTATCTCACCGTAGACTCTAGCAGAATCTCCGGTAGCGGTACGCAGTCTCCAACTGGTAGGCAACATCTTATTTCGCATAATGATGGTTGGTCGGACGATAGTTTTTGTAGCTCCAGTGTCTACCAGCATGCTAATATTCTTCCCATCAAGGAGGCCATCTACATATAAGCTGTCCACGTGATGTCGCAGAGTTGCCAATTTAATGGTGTGAGGGACTACGGGAATGTTTGGGGTCGAAGGCGCCCTCCAGGGGTCGACCCGTTTAAAGTTTTCCTGCTGCAGGGGTACTTCAGCAGGAGATTTTTCTTTATGGGGGCAAGTATTTCTCATATGGCCTAGTTCTCCGCAGTTCCAGCATCTCACTGGGCGCCTTCTTTTTGGAGATAACTTCATAAACCTCTCTACTACCGCTTCAACGTTGCTAACGGAATGAACGGCATGGTCGTAGTTACCGGTGATTTCCCTCAGTCGAGCAACTCCACGTGAGGCCTCCGTCGCCGCCTCAAACTCCAGGGCAATGGTCAAGGCGTCCACAAGGGTCTTCGGCCGCGCCAGCTGTACAGCGCGCTGCAACTCGACGTCTCGAAGACCATCGGTGAAGGTTTGGACTGCTAGGCACTCCAGGAAATCCTCCGCTGCATTTTAATACGCAAGTCGAACCATTCTTGCTACATCCGCTTCAAATTCTTGGATAGTTTCTCCATTTTTCTGTTTTCGGCTCTTTAACTGCATTCGGTACACCGGTTGTAGATGAGTTTGACCATAACGCATCTCTAGACGATTCACCAATAACTCGAAGTTGTCAGCTTCATCCGGTGTCAATGATTGCAAGACGTCTAAAGCTTCGCCTCGCAGAGCTACGGTTAGGGACAATGCCTTCTCCTGGGATGACCATCCATTAGCTCTGGCCGCTGCGTCGAATTGTTTCAGGTAATTTGTCCAGGAAGTCTTTCCGTCGAAGGTCGGGGGTTTCATCGTCGTTCGTACATGGGTCGTCTCCTCGCTTCTTTGTCGTTCGACGTCTGCGTGGCAGGTTTCCATCCTTCCTGCATCTCCGTCGCCGTGATGGATGGTTTGGTTTTGTAGACAAGCTTCCAGTTCTCGTTTAAGTTTTTCTATCTCGGATTGCATTTGCTGGTTGATCTCGTCTCTGAAGTTGGCAACTTGCTGATTCATGTTGTCCACTTGCTGATTCAAGTTGTCCACTTGCTGGTTTTTCTCGTTTCGCAAATCGGCCACTAGCTGATTTTGTTCGTCTCTTAGATGTGATATTTGCTGAGAGAACAAACTGGATAACTTATCTGATAGGGTAGACATCCGTTGTGATAGCTGGGAAAATTGTTGCGTCTGTTCTTCTTGCTGGCTCGTCATTCTTTGTGACAGCTGGGACATATCTTCGCGCTGGCTCTTCATCTGACTGGATAGCTCCTCATGTTGGTTCGTCATTCGTCCTGATAGCTCATTTTGCAGCCGGGAAAGTTATTGAGCTTGTTCTTCTTGCAGCCGGGAAAGTTGTTGAGTTAGTTCAGAATTTGCTTTTTGAACTGGGTCTTCGAACTCCACAGCGTCAGGGTCCAAATTATTATTTACGTAGTACTCACGGAGCCTTCTCAACAATACGGATTTGCTTCCAGTAGTTTCCAACTCTAATTCTTCAAGCTCTCTTCTGAGCTCAGCCACCAATAGTTCATTTATCTTTTTTCCAGGCATTCTTGTATCTTCACCCCACACCTGACACCAATTTGAAACACTTATGGGGGCTTTTTACACAATTTATTTACAAAATTGTTAAGATACACTGAACTCTGCTGGATAACGTCTAACTACTTGACAATACAATGAACTCTTGTGAACACTTGACTCGAACTGACGTTAAGTGCCCATGCATCCCCTTATATACAACATTATTTAATCTAGTCAGTGTGTTTAGAAGTTTCTAGAATTTTCTAGAAACATTATTTAAAATGGTCAGTTGATTTTTTTACAAACTTCTAAAAATCAACTGTCAACAACAATCTTTCAAATTAAGGTCCCTTCCTTTACGGTTATCCCGTTACAATACTCAGTTTTACTTAAAAATAATTACCTTTAGGTATCTAACTCAAATGTAACATTACCAAAAATAAACACATGGAAAAAAGTTAGCTATATTGAAAAAATTTGGGAAAAATTATTTTTTTAAATTAAATTTTTATTTAGTGTTATAACAATTTAAAACTAATTTATACAAACCAAAAAAGTGTTGACAACCGTTGTTATTTACTATACCTTGTATACGCCTGGGCAGTTATTAATGATCTGCTGTGATATCTGGCCCCAAACAATTGGCAAAATGGCTCTTAGCTCAGCAATGGTGAGGGGTGGGGGATTGTGAAAATAAACAGACCTTTTGAAATAATCTTAAACATGTTCAATGGGATTAAGATCTGGTGATCTTGCTGGCAATCTAAATGATTAATTTCATTTGCCTCGATTTGATCAAGCACAATTCTGCTCATTGTGGTCTCACATTGTCATCCAAAAACATGAAATTGGGTTCTAAATTGTACCTGTAGTCCTCAACAATGCCATTTATGATGTCATTTTAATATGTCTAAGCATTCATACTACCAACACATATATACAGCTCCGTGCGACCTTCCAAAAAAATTCCTGCTCAAATCATTATACCACCTCCTCCATAAAGATAAACGTTTTGAACCCGACCGGGGAAACCTCGTCCCCCAGGCTCTCTCCAAACCTTGACTCGTCTTAAATCGCTATAAAGGAATAGTCTTGACTCGTCTGTAAACATACTACTGTTCCATTCAGCATCCCATCCTATTCTTTCACCACACCAAACTAAGCTATTTCGCCGGTCTTGAACACTAAGTGGAATACCGCGCCATGATCTTCTTGATCTCAGGTTTACACTTTGTAGGCGGTTAATAACAGTTCTGTAAGTAATTTGGACACCACTAGCTCTTTGTAAGTCGTTAGCTATCGCTGAGGCTGGTCTGGTTACATTTCTTCGTGCCGTAATGGTAATAAAACGGTCTTGCATTTCCGTAGTAGATCTTGGTCTACCAGTTCGAGGCCTTTCAAAAACATCTCCAGTTTCTTGAAATGTACGATTTAACTTACTGATCACACTTTGCGAGACACCTAATGCATTTGCCACTTCGGTTTGTTTCATACCACTTTGCAACATACCAATAGCTCTGTTTGCAAGTGCACTCGCTCCATGTTAAAATTTACTAAAACGGCTGAATTAATGTTACAAAAGTGTAATGAATAAGTTTTAAAAGCAGAAAAACTAAACGACAAAAACTTTAAAAATATTGGCCGATAAAGACCTCGGCTGATTTTTAAACAAAAAGTAATATAAATTATTGTCACATTCAGTATGAAATGATACAGTGGCGTAAAATATTGAAACGTTTTTAAATTAAATAAAAATCTAGTATAAATTGATAATTTATAAATATCCTTAATTTTTTTCCATGTGTTCATTAAAAAGTGCAATAGTAAGAATTGTATAAAAATCTCGTTTTAAGATGTTCGTTTGCGCTATTCTCTGTAACCACTGAACCAATTTCAATGGAACTTTGTAGATATGTGTTATGGTTGCGTTCAGTGAGGTGAGCGCTATGGAGCGCTCAGTAGCGGTGACGTCACGTTGATATTTTTTTTAGGTCGACCCACCTCTATTTGGAAGTAAAACTATGTAAGTTTTGACAGTTCTAATATTGTTGTATTATTCAGCCACCTAAAACTTTGTCTTTTTATTGATTTCCCACCTTGCCATTTTTTGTAGCAGTTTTTAAATTTCGCTCCTTAATTTAGCGTCATAAATGTCAAATAATTAAAATTTAAATTCAAACACTTAAAAGTTGAGATCAAGTTCTTTTTAAAAAAATGGAACATTTTGAAATTGAGTTTAATAATAAAAAAATTACTTGTTACGAGACGCAAGAAATTAGAGAACGTTTATAAAACGGTATGTATAGAATAATACATTAGATGTGTTAAAATTTTTAATTTGAATTTTTGATTTAGATACGGAGTTTTTTAAAAACTATTGGGATTTGGCCCTACAAAAAACGGGGCAGTCGGAAGAAGTTATTGGGATGGACTTATTAGAGGATGCAGACGCCTCTGGTTTCAGATGGACCCGGAATGCAACGCTACTTTTGTTGCAGTTATACAATGAAAGGATCGAAGCATTTCGGGATCCAAAATATAAAAAGAAGGTACTGTGGGGGCAAATACAGGAGGAATTTAAAAAAAAGGGTTTGAAATTAGTGCAGACATTTAGGATAAAAAAATTAGAAATTTAAAAAAACTTACAAAAACATTTTAGATAAGAAAGAAAAACTGGGAGGGGTCAAATTACTTGGGTACAGGCACCCAAAACAAATTTTCAAAATTTGTTGGAATCATCTCCAATAAATTTTGAAAATTTGTTGCCGACTCCGACTACCTCAGGGGCAAGTCGAATATCACTACGTGAAAAAACTTACGAACTCGAAAAACTAAGAAAATAGAGGAGTTGAGACGTTTAAGAGAAGCAATCCAAAAAAGTAATGAGATCCAAGAGCAGAGGAATCAGATAATGATGGAAAAAAATATTTTGTTAAAACAACTAATGGAAAAAAAAATAAATACAAATTAAATCCTACTTATTATGTTTTATTTAAAAAAAAAATGTAAATTTTGAAAATTTAGTTTTTCAGATTTAACTTTTACAAATTATAGTTTACATAAATCAAATACACTTAATAAACATATTATAAACATTGTTTATTTTAATTCTAAAACAATTTCAACTAGACCAATAGTAAAACTTACTTATACCTAATGTTATCAGTTTTTTTAACTACGTTTAAGGATATCCTTTGTTGTTCCACATTAGGCCAGCGAATGTACTGTGGCATTAGCCGCACCAAAATATTTATTATTTCCTTAAAAATAAGATGACCAGTACTTTTGGCTATTCCAAAACGGTCCCCTACAGCCAAAAAACTTTCCTGCTTGGCCAATAACCAAATTGTAAATAACATTTTCTTTTCTAAAGGAATCTCATGATTTTGGATCTCGTTTCCAATAATTAAACTTAATGCCTGAAGAAATACGAAATAAATTTACAGTTAGTGAATTTTTAAATAAATGTTAAAATTCCAAACTTACCTGGAATGAAGCTCTTGTCATTCTAAAATGTTCTTTAAACTGAATATCAGTGTACCTGGGTACAACTGTTTCGTAGTAATTATCAATTCTAACAACCAGATTTGGTTGATCGTTGTGAATAGGGTAATCTAAATGCTCTATTGCTGGCAAAATATTATTAAAATTTAATGCGACATCAACATCTTCATCCTGATCTTCTTCAAGTAACGCAATTATTAATTGGTCATCCATTTTATTAAAATCTCAAAATATTAAACAACAGGAACACAAAACAACGCAAATACTTAACAAGCACAGTTTATAGTTAAACACTCATTAAAAAATTAGAAAGCACTATAACGATTAATTTGTATTTTAATAAAAACAGCAAATTTAAAACTGACACATGTCAATCTTATAAGTTCCACATGTTCCAATGAGCGGTTAAAAAATAACCGCTACGGAGCGCTACGGAGCGCTCAGTCCCACTGAACGCAACCACTAAAACGATAGGATAGTTGTTATCTCGATTAGTATGCGTATTTTTTTTATTGTGAAAGTAAGGTTTTATACTTAAATGGCTTAAAGGGCAAATAATTGTACGATTTTTGAATAGATAGCGGTAAGTGTTATACAACTTTTCTTAAACAATCATATTTTTAGGTTGTTTAAGGACCAATGCAATGTGCTTAAATTTGTTTTTTTTTTGCTTAAATTTTGTCAATGTGACACATAAATGCAACATAATTAACGTGTGTGTTTAGTTTTTTGCAAAACAATCTTTTACTTCCATTGTGCTGTGTATTATTTTGCGTTTTCTTGTACAAAATAATTATAATACGTGAAATTCTGTGACATACTGACATTATTAGTTAACTAAGTACTATGACGCCACCGTAAAGTTGATATCTCATACATTTAAACGAACAATTCTTACTTAATTAACTGTTATGACGCCACCGTAAGGTGGCACAGTTAATATCTAAAAGGTCTATTAAAACGAAAAATTGTTAGTTAAATAAGTACTATATAAAAATGAATGTTTGTCTGTATGTTATCGATGAACTCAAAATCCACTGGTCCGATTATTATGAAAATATAGGTATTTTTCCAAGGAGAAGGTTTGTATAATATGCTCATTGATGTCACTCACCACCAGGTTGCGCTGCAGAGTAGCAACTTCTGCCCCGTTTAACCGATTGTCATGAAAATTGGTATGCGTATGTATTTTTCCGCGGAGAAGGTTAGTATGATATGTTCATTGATGCCACTTGCCACCAGGTGGCGCTGCAGAGTAGCAACTTCTGCCCCGTTCAACTGATTGTCATGAAAATTGGTATGCATCTGTATTTTTCCACGGAGAAGGTTTAAATGATATGCTCATTGATGCCACTCGCCACTAGGTGGCGCAGCAGAGTAGCAACTTCTGCCCCGTTCAACCGATTGTCATAAAAATCAGTTTGATGATGTATTTTTAATGGATGAGATAACTATGATATTCGTTTTAATAGAAGTTACCACCATGTATCAAATTCAATACTGATTAATAGATATCGTATAAATATATGTTCGAAAAATATATTTTTGGTGCGATAAATAAAACAAAACTATAAACTTTCTTTCCTTCTCTTTTATTTTTCTTAAATTTAATTTAGTTGTTGGCGTAGCAACGCGCGCCGTGTACAGCTAGTATGTTATATATTCGCAAGGTGGCGCAGTTGGTATTTAATTTATTTAAAAAAAAATTACAAAAAAATCAAAAATATGAAAAATACATCATGTTAGGCGGTATGAAGTTCGCAGGGTTAGCTATTTAATGATAAAATTAGATTTTATACCTACCATAAACTTTTTAATAAGAGCTATATTGACAATTACCTTTTTGGTTTTGTTTTTTTAAATACGAAAATAGAACTACTTTTAGAGGACCAGGAGTTTTAACGTAATGTTAAACAAATGGTCTCAATTGAGGGGACAGAACTATTGCCGGTAGAGTGCGCCCGTGTTCAAGAGATACTCGTTTAAATCCTTACGCTGGAAGTTTTGTTGCTATTGACAGCTTTTATGACAACTAATTTTAAATAAATAATAGTATATAAATAATACGTCCTACAAGGAGGATAAATTCAAGTTTTTACAACAGTTTAGTTAATGATTTATTGATTAGGTCTTTAAATCTTCGTATTTCAACTAAATTATTTTTTTTTGCCTTCCAATACCCAACCCGTTTTTTACTTCATAAATATCCTCGTTTTCTAGTCTCCCTCAATTCCAATATTTTACTTCCAATGAGGATAAAAAATATTCTTTCGATGGAATGTTACTTTAGAGAAGTTAAAAAATGTTACTACTTAATTTATAATCAATGTATCTAGCTTTTATTAAACTTGCTTCTACATGCATATTTAACTTCCTTTTACATAAATATTTAACTTCTGTGTACCTATTTTATTTTAGAAGTCAAAAGTAAAATTTCGACAAAGC
Organism: Altica lythri; assembly: GCA_964028335.1. Lineage (NCBI taxonomy): Eukaryota > Metazoa > Arthropoda > Insecta > Coleoptera > Chrysomelidae > Altica > Altica lythri. The sequence continues at coordinate 33,795,143 of OZ034805.1, forward strand.
ATTAAAAAAAATAGCAAAGAGTATAAGATAAGAATTAGATGAGTTTACTTTAGTTTAATATACTTTATCAGATTTATTTTTATAATTTTAACTGAAAATAACAAAATTTAATCTTGACCATCTTTGGTAATTTAACGGCTCACTGATTCAGACGGCATGTCCGACAAGATTTTAAATTCAAAACGGTATTTTATTTTACACGATACGATAATTTAGTCGAAACAAAATGTTATTCAAATCAAGTTTCTACATTCATAGTGCTAGTTGGTTTCTGACAACGATTGTAACGATTACATCGTTATTTGTTTGGCCTGGCCTAATAATATTTAATTTCATAATTTCTCGTCTATTTTGCTACGATATTTTTGGCCTGGCCTACGTCGGTTTGATTTTTACTATTCCGCGACCATTCTGTGGAGTCGTCGCAGACTTGATTTCCGTATAAGCGGGGAACTTTTGTTCACTCGGAAAGAGTGTCGGTATTTTTAATTTCTTTACAATGTGTGCTTCAAAGTCTGCAGACCTATTCTTATTTCTTCTCCCTTCGTTTGGTGAGTAAAAATTAAATTGTTTAAAATTTTTAGTAATAGTCAAAAACTTAGTGAATGTATTTTATTGATTATAATAATTATATTATTCTAACTTTTAAATTATTTCGATTACAATCATTGTTTAAATCAGTTTTTATTGTGTTAAAAATATGTAAACAGATAAAGTGATTAACTTTTTTCTTTTCTCGAACTTGGAGAAACTTTGGATGATTGTAATCGAAATTAAGGTTTAGTGAGATGGAATTTTGACGGTCTGAATTTTTATTCATAGGGCCATTGCCAAATTTTGAAGGGTCCAAAGATAGGACTATTCTTATACGAAACCATTTTTTTGGAGAGAAGTTTGGTTAAGCAGAATTCTACTGGTCGATATATTCCGATTGCTTCCGCCACCGGGGACTATTCTCGGAAGAATCTAGCAGCGAACTTTACTGAAAGAAAACATCTGTAGTCCATTTGATTTATAGAAAACATCTTGCCTTTCGCATCTGTAGTCCATTTGTTGTAAAGAAAACATCTTGCCTTCCGCATCTGTAGTCCATCAGATTTAAAGAAAACATCTATAGTCCATTTGTTGTAAAGAAAACATCTTGCCTTCCGCATCTGTCGTCCATTTGATGTAAAGAAAACATCTTGCCTACCGCATCTGTAGTCCATTAGATTTAAAGAAAACATCTGTAGTCCATTTGATTTATAGAAAACATCTTGCCATCGCATCTGTATTCCTGTGTTGATTTGGTCCGAAATTCCATCATTCCCGACGTGTTCCGAAGATGGATACAGAAAAAAGATAAGAAATTAGTTATTCACTATAAATTCATTACTAATTTTAATTACTAATTTTGGCAATAAACAATTTACACTGATTTAACCTCTTTTATTTGCTTGTCTGTATTTTGGCGCCCTTATATATTTGTTTGGGGGGAGTTAAGGAAAAAACCAGAAAGAAGACACGATCCCTGGAGCTAGCAAGGGTAATTTAACGTAACAAATTGACTTTGTACGTTACACGATAAAAATGGATGTCAATACGTTTTATACGAAGTATTGTTATATGAAACGCCGGAAAGACGAAATAGGAGATATTGGAAACATCCTAGTGTACGGCAAAGATTTAAATTGGGAGCGAAGTCGAAGAGTATAGAGTTTTTAAAGCAAAAGATGAGAATTTTTTAGGAATGTGGTAGGTAAGAGGACCCTGTTGTAGGACTTATGTCCTTTTCAGGGAATGGGGAGTGTTAGGATGGTGTTAGTATCTGTCGTCGGCCTCGCTCTCACAAACTTTCCCATTTGCATTTTCCATTTGCGACAGGTTAAATCTTCTCTTCAATCAATGTGTTTGAACGTACCTTAACAGGACGAAGGGAACCACAGAAACCTTCGCCAAGGGAGCTTTCCAGAAACCCATGTGTCAGTTAATTAATTGATTACAATACTTAAATCAAATGTATTTCACGACTTTTCCGGGGCGTGAAAATTAAGCAACTTTTTTATTGAAAAACTTTTTAAAATCTTTAATTGTTATTTTAGCTACTAGTTTTCAAAATAAAATAGAAAAATTTTATTAGCAAATAAGTTTTTTTCGATTTTTGTAATTGTTTAAAAGAACAGGGCAAAATTAGCAGTATATCTACAGCGTTTACCATTTACAACCATTAAATACCTGAAATGTTTTTTGGTGAAATGATTGATGTTTTCACGGATCCACAAAATTCAAATCATGTGAATGAGCTTACCTATATACAAGCGCCACCAACGTTCGAATTTTTAATCGTATCACGGCATACAGTTTGCAGTGACAAAATCGAAGATAAATTTGTCCTTAACATTTAAAAATATGCGCCACTAAGCAATCTGACATTTTTATCGATTTGATAAAATATCCATACCGTACCGTCTGAACGGGTGGTAACCCTATGTCATATAGGTAAATACATTATACGCAGTATTAGTCTAGAAGCCGATTTCGTGACCGATCAAAGTCCATCAAGTTTCAAGGAATATTCTTATGTATTTGGACCCGCTGATTCTGAATTTCGAACATGCTCATTCGCTCTAAAAAAGGCACAATTTACAAAGAACGGACGTCGGGCAGAGACGAGGCTTCGACGTGACGGAAGCGTGGCGTATGCAATGCACACAGAGGTGTAGGACAGTGGCGCGAATTGACGTCAGTAACCTGTTGGTTTTGTGGAAAACATGTCTTTTTCAAGCAGTGATGAAGATATGTTGGATATAGTGTATTTGGCTAATGTGAACAAAACAAAAAGAAGATATTGGGTTCATCCATTGTGGCTGTAGAAGGGGAAAATTGGTGAAACATTCGACCTGATGAGAGAATTAAACATGTACCCAGAACGGTTTCAAAATTTATCAGCAATTTTCTGCCAGACCCGGTCTTGAGCACTCCTATTACAATAATCAGCAAGATTAAAATCATATATACAAATTCTTCGCAAAATTGTTAGTTGAAGTCAACATCATCCCGCATTTTTAAATTATTTAAACCACAGAGACACGTGGCGAGGAACTGGCGCGCCCTTTCTTGTACGCCACGAGTGACGCCGAAGAGACGTAGCGAGGGCGGGCAGGCGACCGCCCACGCCACGACGCTTCTGTGAGTATTGTACCATTTGTTTACATAGGAGAGACGCCGAAGGGACAAAAGTCCGCACCACGTCTCTGCCCGACGTCCGTTCTGTGTGAATTGTGCCTAGTGGCAGGAATTTGTTATGAACAATTTAATTGTTTAAAACCATGTAAAAATTATTCTTAAGTAGATATTAATATTTAACCAACGTCAAATTTTTTAACTTAAAACTTAAAACAGTCCAGTCCAAGGTCTATAAAAAAAAATTGGACCAGAGATATTGCCCATTTAGTGAAAAAAAGTTGCAAAATTATGGTATTTCGGAGAGTTTTCGCATTTATTTTAAGTAAAATAACTTTACCATAACTCTTATTCAGTGAAAATTGTTTTATCTTTAAAATGGAACCTTAAGAATGGAAGCTCAATTGTTTATAAAAAAGTACCAACGATTTAGAGATGACTTTTCTCGTGTAAAATGGAATATAATCTATCGATTAGAAATATAGTACGATTATGTTTTTGACTCGTTGATTACTTTATGACTGGTTTAACCTAACCGCTAATAAAAGTAACCCCGACCGCTTGTTTGAATTGCATTTTACACGTATTTGTGAATATGGTCCGTAATGAATTTAAATTCGGGCTTTACCCAGATAGAAAGAATGCATTTGATAATATTTTATTTTTACTTAGGTATTATAATTCTGGTTATCTTTAATGACTACAGAAAGTATCTACATCTGTATAGATGACCCGTCTTAAAATTTACTCAGCGAGTAGTTTTAAATTGAAGTTGCCATATTGATGTTTCAGTCTTAATACTTTGAGAAATAACTTCTCATTTGATTTTCACAAGTGAGAGTGTTGAGATTGTCGATGAACTTGGAAAGTGTAAAGATATGTGTTTTTGTTAGTTCTCGGCTTTATAGGTACGCAGAAGCCTATTTTGCAAATCAAAAAATTGTCAGTCTGTCTGAATGTATCTTTTACAAGTATTTTCTACTGGGTTGATTTAGATGAAATTTGGTAATATACATGAGTTAAGGACAATAATTTCAGCGATAAAACAACGTACTTAAAATATATTGGTAAAAAAATCAATTTCAAGAAAAATAGACACATAACATACATAGATACACACATAAGTACATTAAAATCTGGAGTGTTCGAAATGGTGTTTGATAATGGGATCACGGCGATTGCTATCAGTCGCTTGATTTCAACACCTGGCATAATCTTTTAAATCAACAATAGCGGATAAAAAAGAGTAAATAGTATAAGTTATATATTAGCGTTCAAGATGCATAACTTAAAATAAAAATTAATAACGAAATAGTTTCTCACGACATATGACACTAATTCTTTAGACCTTTAGTGAAGCGTACCAAAATCAAGCAGTGACTATTTCTTAGACAATTAAAAAAATCTGGCTTCTTAAATCTTTTTAGAACCCCTTCTGTTTAGTAACAATATTAAATTCTTATTAACAAATTTTATTTTACAATATGAATTTGTTTGCTGTTTTATTTTAAGATTAGAAACCGCCTCGAGTTGTTATCCTGGAAATATTAAAGTTCAGATTAATTCGATTAATAATTTTCGTGTTTGGGATATAATCCAATTTTTGATGAAGTTCGAAATTTCTGAAATGTGTATTTAATGAATCTTTGAAGTCCTTTCAGATGGGTCCGGTAAATTCAATCAAGGCAAACTTTTTTGACATAGTTTTGTTTTATCTCTACAGAAACAGGATCAGATTGTATTAGAGCCAGAATAATTTTCTAAATACGAAAATTGCCAAATTCAATTTTGGATAAGTTATGTAGGTATTGATTTCTTTAACAATTTGTTGTTTTGATATAACAATAATTTATTTTTTAAAATATATAGATTAAACGAGTATATGGTTTTAATAATAGCGGTCACGTTCCCATAGAACAGACCGTTTATTTAAAACAGGATATATTATATTTTAAGTCTTGCTCCACATGAGCTATGCCATTCATAATTTTTAATAAAAACTGATTATTGTATATTTTTGGCAATTCATTACGATAAATTAGCACATAAAACAATGTTTCTATTATTAATTTTAATTTTGAGTTACCATAATATAAATTTTGCAGAAGCAAGTAGGTTGTTTGTAATGAGCATATTTACTAACAAATTAATTAAATATAAGTATTTTCTAGTTATATTAGTTTAATTTGTATTAATGAATCTTTAATTATTAATTAAATAATTTCTCCACCAAATGTATTTTCATGTTTTATGTTGTTTGTCTCGATTTTCGAAGATTGGTACATAATAATACAATAATCTTAAAGTGATTGTAATTTCATCATTACTAACTGATTGTACTGAGAGGGCATACAGCAAAAGGCCAACCTTGATAACGAACTGACGTCTGTCTAACATAATAAAAGAAGAATTGTTCTAACCTTAATTTGTACCGGCCGAAGTACGACCAAAGAATTTTAAACATTATGGTGAATTTTATTGATAATTTTTAATTAACTTTTAATATTTTATTGTGATTAAGTAATCCGGAAACTTATTATGTGTTTTTAATCATTTTATTATACAAAGCTTCAACTTTATTAGATAGTTTTGTTATTCATGACGATCACTCATCATATTTTAACATCATTGTGTAACATCCTCAAAAAAGATGTAAGTTAGTGCACATTGTAATTAATTAATTCTTAACTAACACACCACACTTTATAGAATCCCTGATGATGGAAATCAGTTAATAAAATTTCCGAAAGCTTGGAGACATCTTTACAGAGTTTTCTTTACACCTTTTGCTGCTGTCCCCAATAGATTGGTTATAGTTTTATTCTTAACTAGTCAGCAAAGACTACCTATCTACTCTAAATTCACAGATATGGGGTTTTACGAGAACATCAAATCCAGATTTGGTGAGTTAGCGGTTAATAAACTACAATTGTGGTCCAAAACCAATATGAAATTGGCTAAAGAGTATAACAGAAAAAGCTTCCTCTTAAGATGTAAACATGCTGGATTACAGCCTCAACACATCAAAGCCTGCACAAGACCAGTGGAAAACCTACTACATAGGCAACAGATCAACGACAATAAATTCACACACTACAATAACAGGTTAGGTTTAAAACTTCTTAATGTTGAAATTACTAACAATCACAAAGTTATCAATACTTTAGAACAATTGATGCCGGTCTTGAAGACTGAGATAATAACATTAACTAGTGAAATGATATTCAATGATTTCAAAGTCAAACAAAAAAGGAAATTTTACAAACTTTTCCACAAAATCAAAAGGAAAAACATTGACAAATTCAATAGATTAAAAGCAAATCAACAACAACTAAATCTTCAAACCAAACCACATTGGAGAAAAAATTTAACTAACATTGACATTCCTAAAGATATTTTATGTTTTCTTTCATTAGGTCCAAAGTTCAGTATTGAACCTATTATAAATAAAGACATTTCTATTAAAAGACTTTTAGCAGATATAGATTATACTAATTCAATGATAAAAGATACATCAATTAAAAATATCACTATTGCTAGAATAACCAACATTTTAACTAACCATATGCATTGTACGAATCATAGTTCATCCATCTTTCATGACCTCCTGTATAGAAGTAAAAAGCTTCTGAATGACAATCCAAATATTATCTTAACTAAATCAGACAAAGGCAACGTTACAGTTCTTATGTACAAAGATCACTGTATGCAGTTATGCAATGATTAGATACACAATGATACAACTTACATTGAATTAAACAAAGATCCAACACAAACTGTGCAGAAGAAGTGTAACGATTTCATTAAGAGACTCTTTACCTCTAAACAAATAGATGAAGTCACAAAAAAGAAATTGACTTGTTATAACGGTATCTCTCCAAAATTTTACTCATTACCAAAAATACACAAGCAAGATTTAGCTGTTCGACCTATCGTGGCTTCTATAGGAGCACCTACCGAACTAATAGCATCATATATAACGAATATATTAACTAATGCATATGATTGCGACAATGACTATTACATAAAAGATTCCTTTCATGTTTCGGAGCTGTTTAACCAAAAAAAACTTCCTGACAACTATGTTCTAGCGAGTCTTGATGTTGTGTCCTTATTTAGCAATGTACACTTAGACATAACTTTAAGAGCGATTGACAGGAATTGGGACAATATTAGGAATTGTTGCACCATAAACAAAGATGATTTCTTTAACATAATAGTGTTTTTGTATGACAACACCTATTTTGCATTTAACAAGAAGTATTACCAACAAACATTTGGTTGTCCCATGGGGTCGAGTTTATCACCTATTTTGGCTACATACGTTATGGATTACATACTAGACACTGTATTACCAGTATTATCATTTGAGGTTTTCTTCATTAAAAAATATGTTGATGACATTTAACATATAAATTTAACTTATAAATATAAAAAAACTTTTAATAAATTAAAACAGGATTACAAACATAAAGATTAATATAATATTAAAATAAACAAAAATAAAAACATAAAAAATAACAACTTTCATTAAATTTAACATTTAAAAAAAATTTTTTTATAAAAAATTTTTGAAATTAAAGTTCTGTATTTCACGAATATAGTAAGTTACTTGATATAAAAATAAAATCTAAATAAATTAATTATTACAATGTTTTGCTTTCCTACTGTGTTAAAATAAATACCATAGATACATAAAAAACATACATATATAAAAAAGAAATTGAAGACATATTAAAAGTCAATCAAATAATAAGTTTTAAACGTATATGTTTTTATGTATTTTAATAATATGATTTACTTTAATTTTATCAAACAGAATTCGCAGCTTTTTTCATAACCTCACGTATTAGTAAGTTATCACATATAAAACATTATAAAAAAATTTTTATTATATAAAAAATTTTTTTCTTCACTATAGATGTCTTGAAAAAGAATTAAATAAATTCGAAAGCTTGACAAAAATAAAAGAGTTTTCTTCATTTACATTGGCCATAACATTGACTGCAACTCCACTATTGAACCAGTCACTATACCATTATTCATATATATATATATATATATATATATATATATATATATATATATATATATATATATATATAAAGCTCTTTTTTACATTGATGTAATGATATAAATTTTTATTTAAAAATACAAACACATACATGCATATTTCCTATTGTACATACTTAATTTCGTTTTGGATAAGACAAGATATAACAATAAATATTACTTTGTAAATCTGTAAATCTGATGATGCAATTTTCACGTCTCTGAATATGGGTAATTCCCAAAAATATTATTTAATTTTCCCTATCTAAAATACATCTGTGAAATTAAAGTTGTGATTGTATTTGAGAGTATGTTTTGATAGTGCATATAATAAGGAGTTTTTTTGTTTATGTCACTTTTATCTCATATATTTCTGTGATACACTGTTCGAGATGTTTCCCTATGTATATATGATTTTTTACACTAAGTTTAAACTTTCGGTTACTGTTAGCGGATCTGTTGTTTTATTATATAGTTTGGAAATACTTTTTATTTTTTTTGTAGCTGTTTTGGAATTTTCTATTTATAAACAATTTTTGTCGTTTTGTTGTTAAAAAAGAAATATATGAAAGTAATCCAATAGTCAGTGAAACTTTCCTTATGAAGAAAGATGGTACTATTTATTTGATAACGTAAATCGATTGTTAATTAGTATTATTAATATTTACATACATATTAAAGTAAAACAAATCGACCGTTATTTAATTAATTGGTATTAATTTATTCTACTTTAATACAAACAAGACCGAACAAAATCAATTTTATTATTTTCTATTATACAGAAACACACCCACAACTTACAAAATACAATTAAAACTTTTTAATTATATGATATTATGATTTGCAGTATTTAATGCAATTTTAAACGAGAAACAATGAGAACTTATTTAATTCTAACAATCCTAATTATCACATTATTCAAAGAAATGGAAACTTATTTCTATAAACCTGGTAAGTCTCAATTTCAGTAGTTTTATGTCATTTTTTTTTTAACTAAATAATGCAAACTTTTTAATTAACAAAGAACAGTAACAAATTTCCTATTAAAGGTTTTTTATTTATTAAGAATTACGCTTAAATGTTTGCTGTATCATTAAACAAAGTAAGGAAAAACGTGATACCTTTAAAATATTAGCACTTTTAATTATGAGTTTGATTTTAACATCCGAATTTAGTTAATAAACATCTTTCTATAGCAAAATTGTCTATAATAAATTATTCTAAAATACAATTTCTGTCAGGAAAGGTTTCAATTTAATTTCATATCTCTGCGCTATTATTGAATAACACCCTCCCAGCTGTGTTTCCACTTAGAAATAGTCCTCAAAGTTATTTTTTGCTTTCATTATATTAATGTCGACCGTTTTCGTCTTCAAACCGGTTTTTAATATACCGATTTCTCCTTTTTTTGGTATCAATCTAACGATTTCAGAAATTTGATGGTGATGGTGAGCGGCAACAATGTAGACCGGAATGCGGACCAAAAGCATCGGCAGCATGAGAAACTAGTTTTTGTAAGATTGATTTTACTGTTCTTTTCTTTATATACGGTAGTGTTACTGTTTTAATTAAAAATATAAGTGCCAAACCTCCAGTAATCATATTCGTTTTTTCTATCTTTCCTAGTTCTTTTTATTTTAAATAAACTACGTATTTTAAACAGCATACCCATGGTTTTCGATATCAAGATAATTTATTTACCAGTGCAATCTGCTGTATAATCGTAAGAAATTATATTTTCTTGATTTAGATGTATTCAAAACAATTTACGATGTACATTTTATGTAACTTTGAAAATAAAACCATCGAATAACTTTTACAAGATATTTTTTAGATTGTTTTAAGCCACATGAAGAAGGGATAAAATGTTTTGGAGAAATCCCGTGTTGGAAATGGGACCACTTTCAAAAAGATTGTGTAGAATGTATTTACGGAGGTTGTGGGGAAACTGCAAATATGTTTATGAGGAAAGACAAGTGTTTAGCAGTCGCTGAACCTGTATGCATCCCGCAGGAGATGGAGGCAATTACAGAGTTTATAGAGCCAACTACAGAGTTTATAGAGCCAACTACAGAGTTTATAGAGCCAACTACAGAGGTTATAGAGCCAATTGCAGATTTGGATTATGGACTAGAACTAACTAAAAGACAAAGATTTATACCAATAATGTTTTTGTAAACTGGTGCATAGATGTATTTGTAATATTTTTGTGCAAATATATATAATACAAAATATTACAAAATAAATAATTTAAACCAGTAAAAAGAGGCTATGCAAAGTAAAAAATAAAACGAAATTTATTGTTCAAAATTGTTATTCAGAATCTTTTAACACATTCACCAACCCAAATTTAAGCTTTTTTTTAAAAGAAATAATTGAAATAGTATTCATTTTATAATTAGCTTATTTGTTTAAAGTTATCGTTTGGTATATGTTAATAAAAGAAGTGTAAGAAAATATTTAATATTTACAATACTATTAATCGTGTTATTAAAACAAAATAGTACTGAGTATTTTAACACTGGTGAGGTAAGATCATTAAACAATTGTCAGGTTTTTAACGGATTAATTAAAAAACATTTGTCTATGAAACCTTATGGACGTATAGGTAATTGTTAAATTTTTTATTTAAGTAAACATTTAATTTTCATATTTTGTCTACATTTCTATTCCTAAAAGTTGAAGTATATTTTATAATTTTTTTCTTGTCTACGTGTTAAAGTGTTTGTAAACGTTTGTTTTTAGATATCTCTCATAGCATTTTTATAAAGTACTAGCTTTTACCCGCGGCTTTGCCCGCGTGGAATTGGGACATTTAATGACTGTCTATTTTACATATAAAAATTTAATTTTAATCATTCTGTAGGTATATCCTTAGTAAAATAAGTCTGGCCTAACCACTTTTATTTTTTTTTATTTAAAATTTCATGTTTGTCAGTCAGTCACGCTGCAACCACTGAACAGATTTTAATAATAAATCATGCAACACCGATTATGAGTATTATATAATATTGATCTATAATCTATAACAGTTCTACATTGGACCTAATCATCTGTAAGATTTAGTAATTTGTGATAAATTTTTATATGTACTTGCGATAAAAAACAACGATAGCGCGTTTTAATTACCTCATAGCGCCATGTAATTTCGAATATTGAAACTAAATTATAGCACGTATGTATGCATGTTGTGTATTATTTTGTTGATATTTTTAAATATATCAATGAGATACTTTCATACCAAATCTCACTATTGTCTCGTAAAAGGGGTGGGGGAGAATTTTTTATAAACTAGATGTTAAGTTGAAAGAAGACAAATACATCTGTAAAAGCCGCATTCAAATCGAATCAAAAGTTTTCATGTGATGCGCTTACAAATATACAGACAGACAGGCAGACAAAAATATCTAACTACATTTTTGAGGTCTATGTCGATGTACCCGCGACGTCGTTCGCGTGGCGTGTTGATTGTTGTATAAAAAGTAGCGTATGTCACTCTTCATGCTTTCAACTATCCCAAAACAAAAATCATACTCAAATTATTATACACCAGATGTTAAGTTCGAAGAAGGCAAATACATCTGTGAAAACCGCATTTTAATCGAAACAGTAGTTTTCATGTGATGCGCGCACAAACAAACAGACAGACAAAAAAAAATCTAACGACATTTTTGGGTTCTAAAGCGATATACCCGCGACGTCGTTCGCGTGGCGTGTTGATTGTTGTATAAAAAGTATCCAACTCCCATTCAACCGTTATAAAGGGGGTTGATTTCTAAAAATACAATATAAGTACACCTCCACAACCTCTAAAGAGCACACTTTTTGATTTTCTAGTCCCTTACTTCAAAAACATAGGACTGTCATACAAATTCCCAACCCCCGTTTTACCCCCTTAGAAATAGAGTTTCGTAAAATCCTTTCTTAGCGGACGTCTAGACCCTATAAGGAACTTACCTGCCAAATTTCAAGATTGTAGGTTATATAGTTTATGAGATATGGTGATATGGTTTTTAAATATATGGATACAAATAAGAATATACTAAATAACATTAAGAAGAAATTTAAAAAATGTAGCACCCAGCAGGACTCCAAGCCGCAACCTTTGCCTTTACGCAGCAACGCTCAAACCTATAAGTTATTAATGTGTAGAAACTATTTAACATTTTTGGTCGTCAAATTCAACTTATGTCACATATGACACTTACTCTTTTCCGTAATAAAAGTGACTTAGAGTTTCATTTTTCCATTTTCGATTTAAGAAAAATCTTTCTCTCATTAACGTCATGCTATACGTGTTTAAGGCGATGATGCATTAGAATGGACAAAAACGGGCGTCATAAACTAAAAACCTTAATCTTTAAATTCACATGTATCTGCTAAATTGGAATTTAATGTTTTAGGTAAGCCACATAAGATATACTGCAATAGTTAGATAGTGTATAACTATCGTTTGAGTATCGAAAAACGTAATAAGGAAGTAAAAAATATGTTTTATCCAAAATTATAAACTGTATAAAATTTGGTAATTTGGTACCTTTTCGCTGCGGCCATGACGAACAAAAAAATTTAATAAACCCATGGAATATTTAGAGGCCTCATCAATTTTTCTGTCGAATTGGACTTGGCACCTAAAGATCATTTAGAGCTAGCTACCGTGTTTAAAGGTACATCAAAAGATTTTTAAAATACCTTCTTAGAATGTATGCTTTCTGTGTGAGAGTCACATATCAAAAAATTTCCGCTAATTGCGTAGGTAATATAAAAACTTGATTTTTTAAAAATTTTATTAAAGATAACAGTTATGTCAAGACTGAAAAATTCTAATTAAAAGATAAAAATACATATGCAAGGAAAAGTTACTTAGTTGTTACTTGGTCAGCAGATTGCGTTATGTAATTTCTCCCTTCCCAGAAAGAACCCACGGTGTTAGGGTCGTTACTCTTCTTCCATCTCTATGTTGAATGTGGATTTTTGTGTTGATTTCGATTCCAGGGTTTTGTGCTTCGTAAGCCAATACCTAATGGCAATAATTAATAAAACAATAATTAATAAAATATAAACAGGTATAGTCCAGATGTAGGAGTTGTTCCTCGACGGAGTTCTGAGGGTTATTTCTTGGATGCGATTCTGCTCCTTCTGAAGTTGATGGATATTGTGATGGTACTTCACTAATATTGATCTTCTCTATATGTTTGGAGTTTATTGAACTAATTTTAATTTCTGGCAATAACAATGGTTGGCCTCGAATTTCCTTTTGGTACTTCTATTAAATGAGTTCCTCTTAGGACTGTGAAATCTGATGTCGTACATGATAATTTTATTTTAGTTTCTTTTGGAAAAACTGTTATGAAATGTGCTGAATTAATTTGTTCTACAATTTCGGTACTGATTTCCACTGGAATGGGTTCGCATGATGATTCTTGATTTTGGAGCCGTAGTATTTGATAGATGCAATCTAATTTGTTTGTGTCTTCTATTGGTTTTGTAGATGTACAGAAGTATATTGAATGTAGATTTCTGCACTTCTTTTTTTCGTACTTGTAGTCGTTTTCTTTTATAGCCAAATAAGGTTTAGGAGGGATGATTATGGTGTTATTTTGATTTGGTATTGAGTAAAGGTGATAATACGAATAATTTTCGGGATAGGTTATAGGAAAGTGTATTACAAATACTATTCTCTCATTGGAATAATAACAATTCAAAGTAATAATTTCATAATATTTATGTATATTTTCTGGTTCACTACCAAATAAAAGATTGTTGATGTGAAACATCTATAGCCGCACGTGAATCAGATTTCTCGCGTGGCGACGGTGACGTATGATTCGTATGACGTAAAAAACCTAACGCATCGATAATATATAATAAAGAGATGTACTGATACCTTATATGAAATTGGTCTCATGTTTTGAGCGGCGCCGATGGTGGCGCGCCAACAATAGGGGGAAGAAGCTCATCGATTCAAAAATTTGGCGGGACAGGGTATGAATTGTTTCATAAAAACCTAACTCGATTCCGCCTACTATCTATTTTATATATATAAAAATGTTTGTTTGTATAGGCAACATAATATACCTACATATTTTGCTGACTTGTAAAATTGACAGCTTGTTAATCAAAATAGATTGTTGGTGAATGGTCCCTGTAAAATTTGTGTATAAAGTGTTTGTTTTAAATATGAATAAACAAAGTGTTAATAAAGAAAGTGATGAAAAAATATTGAATAAAAATGAGTGAGTACCTACCTACTCTATATACATTAGGGTGTCCGTTATTTCCCAAATTTGGTTTTGTTCTCCAAACACCCATCAAATTTTTAGATTATGACCTAACAAAAATTATCAGACCCAAACCAGCCCTTAATATTCACATTAACCCGTGTCTAAATCATAATACATTTCCCATTTAAATACCGTTTAAAAGTTATTCAACGATAAAGTTGTATTCATAGTTAAATTTATAATTTTCCTATGTTTTATTTACTATCGCTTTTTGTTTGTACTAAAATTGTGAAGTAACTACAATTATATTAATATAGTAGGTAACGTACTTCTATATAAATTTGTGTATTAATAATTTCCTTTTTTAAGATTATTGAATTTAAGGTAATTAAATAAAAAGCTAAACGAAATCACGTTTTAAATTTATTTTCGTTCTGTAATCTATCGACATCTGTGAGCAATCTGAGAAAACGTACAATAAATATTGTGATACCATTGTGATACTATTATTTATAAGCGATAATATACTTTATTTTGTATCCAAATTTTGTATTTGTTAATTTTATTACCTATATATATGTATTTAGTTTGATATAAATAAAAATTATGGTGAAAATTACAAAAAAAAAATCGTGAATTTAACTCAGATGACAAATTTATTGCAAATTTCCTACCAGAAATAGATATTTAATTATTTTTATCTACCTACATTTGTTTCAGTAAAAAAATTAACGACAAAAAGTGCAAAAATGCCATGTTATTTAAATTGGCAATGTCTTATGATTTAGGCACGGGTTAATGTCAATGTTTCACATCTGCCAGGCGTCCCGTGACGGCTCACATTTTTTTTTTTTTTTTTGAATAAGTTTGCATCAGTATTTTTATCATATATTCTAAATCCTCAATTTTTAAAATACTATAATGGAGTGTATTTAATCTTGCAAAAATTACTGCTTCTTCTAAATTACTTATCATTTCTGACATAATTGTTAAAACTGCATGCATCTCATCTAAAGCGTTTTTTGCTAGAAAATAGCTAGAGAAATCATTTACAAATTTTTCTAATTCATTACTAAGGTCATTTATTTTTTTGGTTATTTCTTTTTCGTTCTGTGTTATTAAAGATAAACTATTATTGTAATCATCAATTATTTTAGAAGTTAAAGAGATTTGATTATTAAGTGTGTTTACTATATCTTTTTGATTTGAATTTAAAAGAGAGATAGCCTTGTCATACGTTTGGTTCTTCGGCATCAAGATTACCAGATATACTTTTGAATATCGTACCAAGTCCATTTATGATTCCTCTTTTTAATCTTTTCTCAAAGTGAAAATAATTTAACTTCTCTTTACATTGTTTAATTCGAAAAGAAATGGCATTCATTGTATTTTTTAGATCAGCAGCATATATTGAATTTTTATTTTCAATAGTGGAAATTATATTATTAAATTGATTTTCGATAGTTAATAGTTCTGTTTCAAGGGGTTGTATTTTAAAATAATGGATAAATGAATGAGTGGAAGATTGTAGTTTTGCGTATCCTAACTTATATGGTAAGATTCCAGGATTAGAATCCAAACTGGAGATTTTAATTTTCTGTCCTTGGTTGACCATGGTGAGGGTCAGGAATACCCTGTAAAGGTATAATATTTTGGTTAGTTCGTGGTCGCTTTAAATTGTTTTTGTGATAAGTTGCTGTTATTCTATTGGTTAGACATCTATGTTTGGCTTTGGTTTTATAAGTTTTAACTTTTAGCTTTTCGTTTTTCTTTACTGGGCGACCTATGAATTTAGGGCTGGTTTTATTTCGGGTTTTATTTTTGTGGTACACTAATGTCCCAGGGTCGTAATCTAAGTGATCGTGTCGATCTTTGTTTCGTTTCTCTATTGTTCTTTGTTTTTGTTCGATCATTTGGGTATTCAATGTTTTATATAATTCGGCTGTGATTTCTTTATATCTATTCATGTAATCTGAATATAATTGTTTGTTAAGGTCTATATCAAAGGGACTGTTGCTGTCTAAGTGTCCGGTTAAGTCTATACGACGTTGTTTGGTCGCAAAATGTATAGCATTATTATATCCCAGTATTGCGTACGGTATTTGATCTAAAATATTTAATTCCTTACGGGTTTCTTGTAATACTCGGATATGTTCAATTAAAGTCGAATGGAAGCGTTCTACGATGCTATTTGAATTTGGATTGAATGCAGTTGTATAATGTAATTTAATTTTATGCAGTTTTGCAAAATCCTCAATGACATAGTTTTTTAGTTCGGTTCCACGATCTAAAACTAACATTTTAGGAGTACCGTGACGAGTAAGAAAATTCATAAAAGCTTTCGCAACATGAATTGCTGTAACTCCTTCCAAGGAATATGCTTGTGCGTATTTGGAAAATTTATCTACAATAATGGGGAATTTTTGATTTTTTACAGTGAATACATCCATGTGGACTATTTCGAATGGTTTATTGGAAGTTGGTGTGATTTCGAATTTTTGTTTTGGTGGATTCCTGTCATATTTCATTTTTTGGCAAATCTCGCAATTGTTGACGTATTTGGTAACTGTACCCCTGATGTTGGGCCAATAAAATCGTCTTTTAATTTGTGCTTCGGTTTCAATTATACCTCGATGGTTAGTCCTTCCTTCATGGCATAATTTAACTGTGTCTATTTGTTCGTCTTTGTTTATAACGTCTTCTAAAATTTTATTGCAAATAATAGATTTGACAGCTGCGTTTTTAAAGGTGTTTTGCAACGTAGTACATAGTTTAGGGATTAGGTCAGGCTTGTCAATATTTATTGCAAATAATTTGTTTGTTGAAGTGAATTCTTTGAATGTATTTATTATATCTTGTTCCAAGTTTATTTCGGAAATTTGTATTGTTGTTCTAGTTTTATTGTCAAAAAGTCTAGTTAATTTGGGTACTGTTGGTGAATGAAGAACTATTTTATGAAATATTTGATTTTGGAAATTATTAATTGCACTTTCGGAAATTGGGATTTCTAAAATAGGATTTTCGCGACTAGTATGTACTGTTTCTAAATCGTCATCAATATTAGAGAATTCATTTAGAATATTATCTATGTCATCTTCAGTAATATTTGGAGTTTCAGTTACGTTTCCTGCAATGGAAACAAGATCTAAATTATCAATGTTTGAAATGTGATCTGAACTTGGGTTTGGATTATTCAAATTTGGGTCATCGGAACTTGGAAGTTCAAAATTTTTATTAAAATCATTCATGTACTCAAATATATCATTGGTGTTCACTTCGGTAATTCGAATTCTCGATAAGGCATCAGCGTTTTTGTTAAGTGATCCCTTTTTGTATAATATTTCATAATCATACTCGTCCAATTTTAGTCGCCATCTTGTAAGACGAGCATTTGGCTCTTTAATTTCAAATAACCATTTTAAAGGTTTGTGGTCACAATAAATTTTAAATTTTTGGCCGTATAAATAGCAACGAAAATATTTTGTTGCCCATACAATGGCAAGAAGTTCACGTTCAATAGTTCTGTAATTTTGTTCGGCCTGGTTAAGGGTTCTAGATGCATATGCTACAGGTTTATCCTGTCCGACTGGACCTTGCGATAAAACAGCTCCGATAGCGTAAGCACTGGCATCGGTAGTTAATACAAATGGTTGTGTGAAGTCTGGATAAGCTAATATAGGTTCATTAGTTAAAAGTTCTTTACAGGTTTCAAAACATTGAATATATTTTGAGTTTAATTCTATTTTTGCTGCTTTCTTAAGGCAAGACGTTAACGGCTTCGTAATTCTTGCAAGATCTGGAATGAATTTACGATGGTACCCTGAGGCAAGGTCTAAAGTGGAAAAATAATTACACCTACCCAATTTATCGAGAATATCGGAAATATGTGGGATGGGATATCTATCCTCGATAGTTTTTTCATTAAACTTTTGATAGTCGATGACTATACGGAATTTCCTAGGACCATTATTATCACGACGTTTCTTTTCTACTATCCAAATTGAGCTATTCCAACTAGAATTACTGGGTCTAATTATATTTTGGTCTAGCATATTTTTTATTTGAGCTTTACCTCGTCTTTGTAGACATGAGGGTATCGGTAAGTTCTCGTAAATACGGGTAACTCGTCGCGGGTATTAATTTTGTGTTTAACTTGGTTACTGAAAGTCAATGTATTGTCTTCTTTATGAAAAATATCAAAATATTTTCTGCATAGTTTAAGTAAATGCATTCTTTCTTCATCATTAAGATGGTTGGTTTTTATTTAATTATCTATTTCGTTTTGATCGCATTGTTCGCTGAGGGATTCGATATTCATGTTGAAAATTTTGAAATTATTTTCAAATGGTATGCTTTTGATAGGATAAAGAACTGTAAAGTTTTTATAATCCATCGAATTATTATGTATTTCTACGAATGCCCAACCGTTATTAGAGACAGTTAGTGTGGGTGGTATCAAAAATGTACCAATACGTTGTTCAGGTATTAAGATTTCTCCCGAGGGTTCACTAACGGGTATACGAACTGTTGAAACTGATTTTGCAGGCAATAATTTCGTTTCGAATTTCTTTGGGGTGGCATTGAAAAATTTAATAGGTAAACTAGTATTTTGGAAAGTTATTTGAGAATTTGGGAAATCTAAATTTACACCTAAGGACTGAAGTAAATCCACACCTATGATACCATCAAAAATACAATGAAACTTATAAACATAAAATTTAAATTCTTTGTCAAGTTTAAATTCTTTGAATGCTGGAATATTAATGCAAAACTGGTGTTTCGAAGAACCAAATGAAGTTGATACTATAAATGGTTCAACTACCTTAAATTCTGAGAAATATTTATCTACAATTTCTGGAGATAGGAAGGATTTAGTTGCGCCTGAGTCTATCAAAAGCTTTAAGGGTGGTTCGTTAATAGTGATAAAGGGCCATTGTCTTTTATCTTCATGATTGTTAAATTCGATTAGGTATGATTGTTTTGGATTGGGGCTTCGCGAAAATTTTCATATTCGTTTTCGGTTTTGACATATTGATAGCTATTTTGGCTGGTACTGGGTTCGTTGAAGTTAATATCGTCGCATTGTTCGACATTATGTAGTTCTTCTGAAACAAATCGTCGATTTTGAGCAGATTGTCTGGAGTTTCCAGAGAAATTCCTGCTAGTTGTGCTCATTGGTGTTGGTGCCGGAAGGTTTTTTTTATTAAAGTTTGGGTTTGGTTTCCAGACATTGACTGGGGGACCAAATACTTGTTCATTAGTCCAATATTTCTGATTTTTTATGGGTCTTGTTTGAATATTCACAGGACCGGTAGGAAATGAATTATTATTATTATTGGTTTGATAATTGGGATTATTAAAGTTTTGATTTTGATTATTATATTGATTGTGGACGTTGTTATTTTGTCTACCATTCTGAATATTTTTGTTATAATTATTTGATTTGGGTTGATTAAATTTAGAGTTTGAAGGTTTAGGTTAATTTTGAAAATGTGCATTTTGCAAATATTTAATGTTATCCTCTTTTCGGATGAAATTGATGGCGTCAAGAAGGGTTTTCGGTTCTTTGGTACGGACCATGATACCATACGGGTTGCGTAACCCTGCTAAAAATACTTGAAGTGCTTGCTCATTATACATGGCTTGTTTAAACCTTCTTACATCTAAGATGGGTTCATGTAATGCAAGATAATTAGAAATTGTGTTTAATATTTTCCTGACTCTGTCATGGAATTCATAGGGACTTTCATTAGGGTTTTGTCTCAAATTATTTAAATCCAAAGATAAGCAATTTTTATTTCTAGGGTCACTGAAATGTCTGATCAATTTATCTTTAACTTCTTTGATTTTCGTTGCACCACTAATATTGATAACTTCACGAGCAGGTCCATGCAATTTACTTATAAGAGTTCTAAAAATTATTACATTTTGAAAATTACCAGCATTGGTTTGATCATAAAAATGGTTTACTATACTATCTATACTTTCTAAAAAGAATTGTAACTTATTTACATTGCCGTCGAAATCCGGAATGATTTCGGCATGAACTTTTTGAAAAACTGGAAGTGCCATTTTATTCTTAATTTTATTAATTTTCGAAGAATTATTCAATTTTATATCTGATATATTGATCGAATTAAAACTTTGAATTACTAAATCTAACTCTAAGTCGCCTTGATTATCACTTAAGGATGAGGAAGGGATATTAGAGGAGTCTGATATAAAAGAAAAATCGACTTACAGTACAGTTTTCGTCTGCATCGAAGATCTGGCTGTAGGTTATCCAAAATATCTTTGGTATACTGAAGTATCCTTGGTTCACCACTAATTAGTCCAACTCTCACACGAACAGTTCTCAAAGTTTATCAAAAGTTTATAAAAATCGCGATTGTCACTTAACTATTAAAATAGCGAAAGTTATCCACGTCGGATTCCTTGTGACAATCCTACTGACTGCGCCAATTACGTAGGTAATATAAAAACTTGATTTTTTAAAAATTTTATTTTAAAAAATCTACAATCTTCTAATCAACTGAACAAGATAAAAGTTATGTCAAGACTGAAAAATTCTAATTAAAACATATAAAAGATAAAAATACATATGCAAGGAAAAGTGATACTGGTTGTTGCTGCTTTCCTAGAATTTGTTACTTGGTCAGCAGATTGCGTTATGTAATTCGCTGAAAAATTTCGTGTCTGTTAGAAGTGATGAAACAAGTAACATTTTTAACATTTTTCTAATGGTCATAGTTAGATAAAGTTGTTAAGAATATTGTTTCTAGAGCATCTGCTACAAGGCGGAATTTTAAAAGTAGAACAGATAATCCTTTTTCAAATGTGTAAAAAAAAGCTTTCGAGTTAGCTTATGAGTAAATACCAAAATCTGATAATTAGTTTTCTATCATATTACTTTTGATGTTGTAGTTACAAGATTATTTAATTATTAATGTTAAATATCTTGTATGGTTGTAGTTAATGGATCACGTTCCAACATTCCATTGAAGGAACATGCACCATGAAGAAAAATCCATATCAATATATATATATATATATATATATATATATATATATATATATATATATATATATATATATATATATATATATATATATATATATATATATATATATATATGTAAAATGTTAGCTTTGTACGTCGCGCATCAACATCCACGCATTAAAACTTGTGCATCGACCAAATACAGAGAAATCGATAGCAAGTCGATAAAAATAATTATTTAATATTTACTAGTTTTTGAGAATTTATTTTTGCACTAAAATTTTATTTAAATAATTGTTTCATATAATAGTAATAATAAATTTAAGTGGTGAATCTTAATACTGTGTTGATATACTTTATATCGGCAGTAAAGAACCTTTAATTGTGAATTCTTCTATTTTAGGTTAGTTGATCGGATATAAACATTGTTTAATTTCTTTTTTATAATAAAAAACTTCTATTTTAGATGAATCAAATTTTGTGTTTTATTACTCCGATAAAGTTTCACATATTATAAATCCACATTTATCTGAGTTTGGTTAAGAATATCATGGCAAAATTACAGTTCGAAATTGAAATGGTATCTGATGAGGATCAAAAGAGTAACATCATTGTCATCAAATCTATTACCACTGAAAATGGACGGGGACGGGGAGAAGCAAATTAATCGGGATTAATTTGTTCAGCCAGACACCGGAATTAGCTTTGTTATGTGGTATAGGCCTAATGATGCTTTTCCTCGTCCAGTATCTATCCTGCAGATGGAATCTGAAATCATTTCCATTATTTGGAAAGGACCAATCCTAATTTCATCCATTTTTGATCTATTTAGTTTATTACCGTCTATTACGTAAAGCATATCACCTTTTTTGAATTTATGATCTACTCTGTTTTTGTCAAAAATAGTTTTATTCAGATCGTGTGACTTTTTTAAACTAAGAAAAGCTATTTGTCGATCTTCTTCAAGTTTTCCAGGTTTTGTTGGTACTGTTAAATCTGGTGGTAGTAAGTCAGTGGGCTCCCCATTTAGTAGGTACATTGGTGAATATCTGGTTGTTGTGTGGTTAGTTGCATTATATGCATTTATGCAATCTTTTGCTATTGTCGCCCAGGCAGTTTTCTTATCTGTACTGTTTAAAGTGCATCTGATTTTGTTTGTAATAGTTTGGTTGAATCTTTCATTTAATCCATTCGAGAATGGTGCATCAACTGCTGTGAAAATTATTTGAATAGAATTTTCGTTTAAATAGTTCGTAAACTCTCTTGATTTGAACGCCGGGTATTGATCTAAAAGTAATATTTCGATTTTATTCTCTTTTATTACTTGGTCTATTAGTCATATGAAGTCCTTAGCTAATTGCGTCTTTGAGCACAAAATATAAGCGAACCGGGTGAAGTGGTCCACTAATAGATGTAGGTATTTCTTTGTAGATCTGTTACCACCGAATCCCCCGATAGTGTCTATGGACATTATTTGATAGGGTTTTGTGGCTGGTCCTAATTGAGACATAAATCCGTATTTCTTATTTAACCTTGTCTTGTTTTTAATAGTTTTTAATTAGTTTTATGTTGTCTGAAAGATTTGGTGCTGTATAAAACGGTCTTATTTTAGATTCAATTTGGTTAATACCAATATGGCAGAATTGATCATGTACCATCTTTATCAATTTTATGCTATAGTTTTCGGAAAGGATTATTTTCTTACTATTTTTATTCTTTTTGTAAAAAATTCCATTTTCCATAATAATAATATTCTGCTTATTTTTAATGCTAGAATTTTCTGTTTGATCATTTATTATGTCTTTTATAGTAATAATATTTACTGTTCTCAATTTATCTTCCTCATTTTCATTAATTTCGTAAACGGGGTTTCTGCTTAAACAATCAGCTTCGGTATTATTTTTACCTGGGTTGTATTTCTCTTATATATATATATATATATATATATATATATATATATATATATATATAATTCTCAATATATTGGGGTGACAGCAATAACGCAAGTGTACTCTTTATAATATTTAATCCAAGCTTTCGGGTATGCACATACCCATCATCAGGGAAACTACAATAGTGATTATATTTTAAGAAAATTTATGAATTATACAATTTACAATATTACTTACATTATATGAGAATGGTCGTATTGATGTTAGTTACACAATGTAAAAGATAAAAATACATATATCAAGACGATGACACTTTCATGTAAAATCGTTATACAAACATTATTATAATAAAACTAATAAAACATTAAAGATGAAATTGAAAAATTTTAAAATCACAAGATGAAAGCCATGTGCAAAACTACTGGTACTCATGTCAATGTCATGTAAAAGCGCGAAATGTCAACCAAGAGAATTAAAAAAGAAGAATACTACATATTCATACTGGCCTTAGGCTAATGAGACCTCTAGTCAGTATTTAAATGTTAATATTAAGTTTTTTTAAAAAATTATTAATTCTAAAGAGTGGTATTAATTTATATTAATTAGATGAATGAGAACCGTATGTTAATTCTTATTATTATACAATATCATTAACAATATGTATCAGAAGATTGCTGTTGACTATATAAATAAAAGTATTGAATATTTGAATTTAGTAACAAAAGATAATTGACATTAATATTACAAAAATATAATATGAAAATTAAGCTTCATATATCGAAAAAATTTTTTGGATTAAATATTAATTATTAATTATTAATTAATTATTAATATTAAATATTATAAAGAGTACACTTGCGTTATTGCTGTCACCCCAATAGATTGAGAATTTTATTTCCTGACTAGTCAGCAAAGACTACCTTTCTTCTATATATATATATATATATATATATATATATATATATATATATATATATATATATATATATATATATATTTATATATATATATATATATATATATATATGTAAAATGTTAGCTTTGTACGTCGCTCATCAACACCACGCATTAAAACTTGTGCATCGACCAAATACAGAGAAATCGATAGCAAGTCGATAAAAATAATTATTTAATATTACTAGTTTTTGAGAATTTATTTTTGCACTAAAATTTTATTTAAATAATTGTTTCATATAATAGTAATAATAAATTTAAGTGGTGAATCTTAATACTGTGTTGATATACTTTATATCGGCAGTAAAGAACCTTTAATTGTGGATTCTTCTATTTTAGGTTAGTTGATCGGATATAAACATTGTTTAATTTCTTTTTTATAATAAAAAACTTCTATTTTAGATGAATCAAATTTTGTGTTTTATTACTCCGATAAAGTTTCACATATTATAAATCCACAATTATCTGAGTTTGGTTAAGAATATCATGGCAAAATTACAGTTCGAAATTGAAATGGTATCTGATGAGGATCAAAAGAGTAACATCATTGTCATCAAATCTATTACCACTGAAAATGGACAAAAATATCACATACCTCAAGCTTATCAAGCAGCAAAAAACCACGTCCAGCTAACAAAACTACCAGAATTTATAAGAGGAAAGAATACACTACAAAAACGAGGTCAGTATAGAAATATTTGGGTGACTATGCCACAAGAAGTTTTAAATTTATATGTAGATGAAAGTGGAAATATAATGTTTAATGATTATCTGCTACAAGAAATTACACAAAGTACAATTAATCCACAAACTACACCAGATGAAAACTTGATTCGAATTTTAGAAAAACTAAGTGATAATAGCTCTAACATAGAGAAGAATAAAAATTTAAATAAAGTATTTGAAAAACTGGTCCTAGCAAACTATGATAGTAAAACCACAAATGCAAATCAATGGTTGGAAACGTTTGAAAATGAATGTAGAAGATTGGAATTAACACTTGCTACAGAAAAAAATTGGTATTCTAAGATTAGTATTAAATGATTCTGAAAAAAATTGGTATGAATCAATGTTAATTAAACACGGCCTAGACTCTGAATAGCAAATTTTCAGAGATAATTTTTTAAAAACATTTGCTGATAAAAATTGGTCTTCAATTATTTATGCATTAACCTACAAATATTTTAATGGTTCTCTGCTCGAATTTGCATTAAAAAAAGAACGTTTATTACTAGAATATAATAAAAATATTGATAACCGGACATTGACTGATTTAATCGTTGCAGGATTACCAACTTTCAGTATCAACAAATTAGATAGACAAGAGATAAAAAATACTACAATCTTGTTTAATGAATTAGGAATGCATGAAAATCTGGTTAAAAATATGCCAAAGGGACCAAATACTCATAAAAAAAATATAAGATCAAACGTAGACTTAAACAATAAACAACCATGTCAAATATTTTTCAAAAAAGGAAAAAAAACAGGTTCCACTCTGAAGATTCATGCTGGTTTAAAGATGATGACAAAGAAATTAGAACAAAACACTCTACAAACTTGGTATTGGAAATCGATGAGATGGAAAATCCAAAAAACTAAACGTTCCCCCACTAATTGAAGTAAAGGTTATGTTAAATGATAAATTAGAATGCACAGGTGTTTATGACCCAGGCTCAAACATAACCTTGATAAATTCAAAATTAATAAATGTAAACAATACAAATAAAAATAATTTTGAAAATAAATTCAAGACAATTGGTGGTGGGGGAAAAACCAACGGACTAATAAAGCTAGCTGGAGAAATATTGAACGTGAAAGGGAAGATAAATGCTTTTATATGCAATGATAGAGATTTAAATTATGACCTTCTCTTGGGATTAGATACAGTAAAGAAGTTTGGGTTGACCCATGATAGGAATCTAAATACACAACTTTAAAAAGGTAACAATCCAAGTTCAAATGAAAGTAAAATCCCAGTTGAAATAAAAACAAATGCTAAATATGAAATAAATTTCAATGAAGGAATAAATAAAGATAATTTTGATGTAGATATTGAACATTTAAACGATTACCAAAGAATAACTATTAATACATTACTGACTAATTATAAAAATATCTTTGTCAAAGATAAGTATGATGTAGGTCATGTAAAAAATTATGAAGCATTTATAGACCTTGTGACGGAAAAATATTGTTCAAAAAGACCATACAGCGATGCTCGTTAGATGATAAAATAGAAATTGAAAAACAAATTGAGCAGTTACTAAAACATAATTTAATAGAAGACTCTTACAGTCCATTTGCAGCGCCCGTGACGTTAGCATATAAACGTGATGAAGAAAAGAAAACAAGATTATGTATTGATTTCAGAGATCTGAACAAAATTATAATTCCACAGCCGCAGCTATTCCCTCTAATAGAAGAATTAATGGTAAAAACAGTAAATTGTAAATATTTCACAACACTTGACATAAATTCAGCCTTTTGGTCTATACCATTAAGAGTTGGGGACAGAAAAAAGACAGGCTTTGTTACTCAAGAGGGTCACTACCAGTGGACATGTCTGCCCTTTGGGTTAAAGACAGCTCCAGCAATTTTCCAACGGATTTTAACGAACATAATAAGAAAACATAATCTTTCAAATTTTGTGGTTAATTACATAGATGATATTATGATTTTTTCACAAACTTTCGATGAACATATAGAACATTTATCACGACTATTAGATGCTATTATTGAAGAAGGATTGCGTTTAAAACTAACAAAATGCAAATTTGCTGCACAATCTGTTCGATACTTAGGACATCTAATAAAAGAAAATACAATAACACCTCTGAAAGACAACCTCAAATCCATAGCGGATTTTCCAGCACCACAAAATAAAAAACAAATTAGGCAATTTTTAGGTAAAGTAAATTTTTATAATAAGTATATTCCGAATGCAACAATGATCTTAGAACCTCTACATAATTTGCTTAGAAAGAATGTTAACTACTATTGGTCCATGGATTGTGAAAAAGCTTTTATAACAATAAAGAACCATTTAAGTTCATCACCAATTCTGGCAATTTATGATAATAAAGCTCCAACTTTCATTTACACTGATGCGAGAGCATCAAAGGAATCGGTGCGATTCTAAAACAAACACAAAAAGATGGCGATATAAAACCAGTAGCATATTTCTCCAAAAAATTAAACGAGTCACAAAAAAAGAAAAAGGCAATATTTTTAGAGTGTCTAGCAATAAAAGAAAGTTTAAAATTTTGGCAACATTGGCTGCTAGGTAATTCTTTTACCATCTATACGGACCACAAGCCATTGGAAAATTTAAATATTAGAAATAGAAGAGACGATGAACTAGGAGATATGACATATTACCATTCACAGTACAATATTAAGATAAAATACAACCCAGGTAAAAATAATACCGAAGCTGATTGTTTAAGCAGAAACCCCGTTTACGAAATTAATGAAAATGAGGAAGATAAATTGAGAACAGTAAATATTATTACTATAAAAGACATAATAAATGATCAAACAGAAAATTCTAGCATTAAAAATAAGCAGAATATTATTTTTATGGAAAATGGAATTTTTTACAAAAAGAATAAAAAGAGTAAGAAAATAATCCTTTCCGAAAACTATAGCATAAAATTGATAAAGATGGTACATGATCAATTCTGCCATATTGGTATTAACCAAATTGAATCTAAAATAAGACCGTTTTATACAGCACCAAATCTTTCAGACAACATAAAACTAATCTGCAAACAATGTGAAATATGTATTAAAAACAAGACAAGGTTAAATAAGAAATACAGATTTATGTCTCAATTAGGACCAGCCACAAAACCCTATCAAATAATGTCCATAGACACTATCGGGGGATTCGGTGGTAACAGATCTACAAAGAAATACCTTCATCTATTAGTGGACCACTTCACCCGGTTCGCTTATATTTTGTGCTCAAAGACGCAATTAGCTAAGGACTTCATAAGACTAATAGACCAAGTGATAAAAGAGAATAAAATCGAAATATTACTTTCAGATCAATACCCGGCGTTCAAATCAAGAGAGTTTACGAACCATTTAAACGAAAATTCTATTCAAATAATTTTCACAGCAGTTGATGCACCATTCTCGAATGGATTAAATGAAAGATTGAACCAAACTATTACAAACAAAATCAGATGCACTTTAAACAGTACAGATAAGAAAACTGCCTGGGCGACAATAGCAAAAGATTGCATAAATGCATATAATGCAACTAACCACACAACAACCAGATATTCACCAATGTACCTACTAAATGGGGAGCCCACTGACTTACTACCACCAGATTTAACAGTACCAACAAAACCTGGAAAACTTGAAGAAGATCGACAAATAGCTTTTCTTAGTTTAAAAAAGTCACACGATCTGAATAAAACTATTTTTGACAAAAACAGAGTAGATCATAAATTCAAAAAAGGTGATATGGTTTACGTAATAGACGGTAATAAACTAAATAGATCAAAAATGGATGAAATTAGGATTGGTCCTTTCCACATAATGGAAATGATTTCAGATTCCATCTGCAGGATAGATACTGGACGAGGAAAAGCATCATTAGGCCTATACCACATAACAAAGCTAATTCCGGTGTCTGGCTGAACAAATTAATCCCGATTAATTTGCTTCTCCCCGGGGGAGATGTAAAATGTTAGCTTTGTACGTCGCGCATCAAGATCCACGCATTAAAACTTGTGCATCGACCAAATACAGAGAAATCGATAGCAAGTCGATAAAAATAATTATTTAATATTTACTAGTTTTTGAGAATTTATTTTTGCACTAAAATTTTATTTAAATAATTGTTTCATATAATAGTAATAATAAATTTAAGTGGTGAATCTTAATACTGTGTTGATATACTTTATATCGGCAGTAAAGAACCTTTAATTGTGGATTCTTCTATTTTAGGTTAGTTGATCGGATATAAACATTGTTTAATTTCTTTTTTATAATAAAAAACTTCTATTTTAGATGAATCAAATTTTGTGTTTTATTACTCCGATAAAGTTTCACATATTATATATATATATATATATATATATATATATATATATATATATAGCGAAGAAAAGAAACCAGGTGCTTCAATGTGAGTGCCTTTATTTTTTAGTCAAGCTTTTGCATTGAAGCACCTGGTTTCTTTTCGCTTCCTTAGTATAAAAAGGGTTATTCCCAGTGAACAATCGGAATCTATTATTTACTAGTAGCCCGTTACTATCCTTATATATATATATATATATATATATATATAGCTCACACAGGAGTCCTATCGCCATTTTGTGCTTTCGGCCAGCTGTGCCAATGGGTTTTCGGCTAGCAACCAGCGTCGCAACGTTGGCGAAACGGACTCATTGTGTTTGAGTCGTTCTAAGCCCAGGATATGAAATAACCAAAGTGCCAAGAAAATGCGTATTAATATAAACAAAAGGGGAAAATTATTGGGCATGTACGCAAAAAGGATCAATAAGGCCACGAGTAGGAATGGTAACCGCAGACATGCATGTTTCTGGCTTATTAGCCGTCATCAGTGCGGCATAACCAAGTAGGGTATTGCACTTGGCTAGCAAAAGTGTTGGGTACTTGGGAGCAAAGGATGTTGGGGAAACATGTGTAAAGAAACATAAAAACACAAAAACAACAAAAGCTCACACAGGAGTCCTATCGCCATTTTGTGCTTTCGGCCAGCTGTGCCAATGGGTTTTCGGCTAGCAACCAGCGTCGCAACGTTGGCGAAACGGACTCATTGTGTTTGAGTCGTTCTAAGCCCAGGATATGAAATAACCAGAGTGCCAAGAAAATGCGTATTAATATAAACAAAAGGGGAAAATTATTGGGCATGTACGCAAAAAGGATCAATAAGGCCACGAGTAGGAATGGTAACCGCAGACATGCCCCAACATCCTTTGCTCCCAAGTACCCAACACTTTTGCTAGCCAAGTGCAATACCCTACTTGGTTATGCCGCACTGATGACGGCTAATGAGCCAGAAACATGCATGTCTGCGGTTACCATTCCTACTCGTGGCCTTATTGATCCTTTTTGCGTACATGCCCAATAATTTTCCCCTTTTGTTTATATTAATACGCATTTTCTTGGCACTTTGGTTATTTCATATCCTGGGCTTAGAACGACTCAAACACAATGAGTCCGTTTCGCCAACGTTGCGACGCTGGTTGCTAGCCGAAAACCCATTGGCACAGCTGGCCGAAAGCACAAAATGGCGATAGGACTCCTGTGTGAGCTTTCGTTGTTTTTGTGTTTTTATGTTTCTTTACACATGTTTCCCCAACATCCTTTGCTCCCAAGTACCCAACACTTTTGCTAGCCAAGTGCAATACCCTACTTGTTTATGCCGCACTGATGACGGCTAATGAGCCAGAAACATGCATGTCTGCGGTTACCATTCCTACTCGTGGCCTTATTGATCCTTTTTGCGTACATGCCCAATAATTTTCCCCTTTTGTTTATATTAATACGCATTTTCTTGGCACTTTGGTTATTTCATATCCTGGGCTTAGAACGACTCAAACACAATGAGTCCGTTTCGCCAACGTTGCGACGCTGGTTGCTAGCCGAAAACCCATTGGCACAGCTGGCCGAAAGCACAAAATGGCGATAGGACTCCTGTGTGAGCTTTCGTTGTTTTTGTGTTTTTATGTTTCTTTACACATGTTTCCCCAACATCCTTTGCTCCCAAGTACCCAACACTTTTGCTAGCCAAGTGCAATACCCTACTTGGTTATGCCGCACTGATGACGGCTAATGAGCCAGAAACATGCATGTCTGCGGTTACCATTCCTACTCGTGGCCTTATTGATCCTTTTTGCGTACATGCCCAATAATTTTCCCCTTTTGTTTATATTAATACGCATTTTCTTGGCACTTTGGTTATTTCATATCCTGGGCTTAGAACGACTCAAACACAATGAGTCCGTTTCGCCAACGTTGCGACGCTGGTTGCTAGCCGAAAACCCATTGGCACAGCTGGCCGAAAGCACAAAATGGCGATAGGACTTCTGTGTGAGCTTTCGTTGTTTTTGTGTTTTTATGTTTCTTTACACATGTTTCCCCAACATCCTTTGCTCCCAAGTACCCAACACTTTTGCTAGCCAAGTGCAATACCCTACTTGGTTATGCCGCACTGATGACGGCTAATGAGCCAGAAACATGCATGTCTGTGGTTACCATTCCTACTCGTGGCCTTATTGATCCTTTTTGCGTACATGCCCAATAATTTTCCCCTTTTGTATATATATATATATATATATATATATATATATATATATATATATATATATATATATATATATATATATATGGATCATTAGCCGTCATCAGTGCGGCATAACCAAGTAGGGTATTGCACTTGGCTAGGAGAAAAACAGAATTAGAGGAATTACAAGAAGTAAAAATTAAAACAATTATTAACAAGGAATGCAAAGATGAAATAAAAGAAATTAATGCTAATACAAATAAAAACTTAAATGACTTAGAGATAATTATAAAACAAGAGAATGTGGAAAAGAAAAATGTAATAGAAGAAATGCAAAATACAACAAAGAAGATATATGAGATGGAAGAAAAAATAGAAGAAAGAAAGATAGTACAAGAAAAAGAACATGAAATGTTATTAGAAGAAATGGAAATACGAAATATAAATAAAAATTAAAATAATATGAAAATAAGTAAAATTAAACATAAATTTAATGGAAATATTGATAAGATTCATCTAAAAATTTTCATAAGAATGGTGAAAAATAAGTTAAAATGGTGTGAAGATCATGAAGAAATAAGAAAATACCTGCGTGAGATGTTAGATGGGCAGGCATTGATATGTTTTGCCAGTAAAGAGGAAATATTTGTGTTTGAAAAATTTAAGAAGATGTTTTTGAGTTATTTCTGGGGGAATTTTGTTCAATCTAAATTTAGGAAAAAGTTATATATAGGGAAATATCAAGAAAGGGGAAAACAATTTAAATTTATAAAAAGTTTGTATCGAGAGAAATATCAAGAAAGGGGAAAGCAATTTAAATTCATAAAAAGTTTGTATCGAGGGAACTATCAGGAAAGGGGAAAGAAATTTAAATTTATTAAAAGTTTGTATCGTGGGAAATATCAGGAAAGGGGGAAGGTATTTAAATTTAGAAAGAAGTTATATATAGGGAAATATCAGGAAAGGGGTAAAATCACAAAATTTATAAAAAAAAAAGTATATGTAGGAAAATATTAGGAAAGGGGAGTCTATAAAAATTAAATGTATTGGAAAATTTCAAAAGAGGGAAAACAAATTTAAAACTATAAAAGAAAACATTATAATAAAAACATTATAATTTAATAAATGTTAAGAAGGGGGAATGAATTTTAAAAAAAAAATAGTAAAATAGCAATGAAAAATTGAATAAAGAAAAATGTAAAAGTAGATATAAAAGTAGATATAATGATAGGGGATTCATATGTATTAGTTAAAATTAAAATATTCTAAATTAAAAGCTTGACAACTGATGGTGAAGAAAAATTTCCTACTGAAAGGAAATTTGATTTGGCAAGGTGAAGTGATTCACCAAGTCAAATCAAATTTGGGGGAAATTGATATGGATTTTTCTTCAATGGTGCACGTTCTTTCAATGAAGTGTTGGAACGTGGTCATGATTTTTAAATCGGTTGTCTGGATTAAGTATTTTTTGATATGGTATTTGTTTTTGTTTAGTTCATAAGTTATGTTGTTAAGATATTATAATTGATTAGATTGTCAAGAAGTTAATTGTAAAAATGTCAGATGAAATAAAATTTTAAAAAATTAAATATTGAAATTAAAATAAGAGGAGTTTATAAATAAAAAATAAATAAATAAAAAGGTAATTGGAATTGGATAAGAGGATACAGAGAGGTCAGAGTTGGAAGATTGTAAAAGAAGAAGGTATAGCGAAAGATTTGAGCAGCAGAAAGGTATTAAATAGATGGAAAGGCAGCAGCAAGAAGGAGTTAAGGAGTTGGAAAGTAGTTGGAAGAGGAAGATATAGAGAAAGAGTGGAAAAACAGAAGAAGAAAGATTTAGAAAGACGCGAAAGAAGTATTTTTTATATTTATAATTTTGTACTTTATTTTTAGGACAATCAATTTAAAAATTTTGGAATCCACGACCGATAAATTTATTGAAAAAGGGTGTTCCGGAAGGAGGATCCATATCAATATATATATATATATATATATATATATATATATATATATATATATATATATATATATATATATATATATATATATATATATATATATATACAAAAGGGGAAAATTATTGGGCATGTACGCAAAAAGGATCAATAAGGCCACGAGTAGGAATGGTAACCGCAGACATGCATGTTTCTGGCTCATTAGCCGTCATCAGTGCGGCATAACCAAGTAGGGTATTGCACTTGGCTAGCAAAAGTGTTGGGTACTTGGGAGCAAAGGATGTTGAGGAAACATGTGTAAAGAAACATAAAAACACAAAAACAACGAAAGCTCACACAGGAGTCCTATCGCCATTTTGTGCTTTCGGCCAGCTGTGCCAATGGGTTTTCGGCTAGCAACCAGCGTCGCAACGTTGGCGAAACGGACTCATTGTGTTTGAGTCGTTCTAAGCCCAGGATATGAAATATATATATATATATATATATATATATATATATATATATATATATATATATATATTGTAACGGGATAACCGTAAAGGAAGGGACCTTAATTTGAAAGATTGTTGTTGACAGTTGATTTTTAGAAGTTTGTAAAAAAAATCAACTGACCATTTTAAATAATGTTTCTAGAAAATTCTAGAAACTTCTAAACACACTGACTAGATTAAATAATGTTGTATATAAGGGGATGCATGGGCAGTTTACGTCAGTTCGAGTCAAGTGTTCACAAGAGTTCATTGTATTGTCAAGTAGTTAGACGTTATCCAGCAGAGTTCAGTGTATCTTAACAATTTTGTAAATAAATTGTGTAAAAAGCCCCCATAAGTGTTTCAAATTGGTGTCAGGTGTGGGGTGAAGATATAAGAATGCCTGGAAAAAAGATAAATGAACTATTGGTTGCTGAGCTCAGAAGAGAGCTCGAAGAATTAGAGTTGGAAACTACTGGGAGCAAATCCGTATTGTTGAGAAGGCTCCGTGAATACTACCTAAATTATAATTTGGACCCTGACGCTGTGGAGTTCGAAGACCCAGTTCAAAATTTAAATTCTGAATTAACTCAACAACTTTCCCGGCTGCAAGAGAAGCTATCAGGACAAACGACGAGCCAACAAGAAGAACAAACTCAACAACTTTCCCGGTTGCAAGAGGAGCTATCAGGACGAATGACGAGCCAACAAGAAGAACAAACTCAACAACTTTCCCGGCTGCAAGAAGAACAAGCTCAACAACTGTCCCAGTTGTCCAGTCAGATAAGCAGCCAGCGCGAAGATATGTCCCAGCTGTCGCAACGAATGACGAACCAACAAGAGGTGCTATCCAGTCAGATGAAGAGCCAACAAGAGAAGCTATCACAACGGATGTCTACCCTATCAGATGAGTTATCCAGTTCGTTCTCCCAGCAAATATCACATCTTCGTGACGAGCAGAATCAGCAAGTAGCCAACTTGAATCAGCAAGTAGACAACTTAAATCAGCAAGTGTCCAGCTTGCGAGACGAACAAAATCAGCAAGTGTCCAGCTTGCGAGACGAACAAAACCAGCAAGTGTCCAACTTGCGAGACGAGCAAAACCAGATCAACCAGCAAATGCAGTCCGAGATAAGGAAGCTTCAACAAGAACAGGAAGCTAGCCGCCGAAACCAAACCATCCACCACGGCGACGGAGATGCAAGAAGGATGGAAACCTGCCACGCAGACGTCGAACGACAAAGAAGCGAGGAGACGACCCATGGACGAACGACGATGAAACCCCCGACCTTCGACGGGAAGACTTCCTGGCCAAATTACCTGAAACAATTCGACGCAGCGGCCAGAGCTAATGGATGGTCATCCCAGGAGAGAGCATTGTCCCTAACCGTAGCTCTGCGAGGCGAAGCTTTAGACGTCTTGCAATCATTGACACCGGATGAAGCTGACAACTTCGAGTTATTGGTCAATCGTCTAGAGATGCGTTATGGTCAAACTCATCTACAACCGGTGTACCGAATGCAGTTAAAGAGCCGAAAACAGAAAAATGGAGAAACTATCCAGGAATTTGAAGCGGATGTAGCAAGAATGGTACGACTTGCGTATTCAAATGCAGCGGAGTATTTCCTGGAGTTAAAGCAGTAGTAGAGAGATTAATGAAGTTATCTCCAAAAAGAAGGCGCCCAGTGAGATGCTGGAACTGCGGAGAACTAGGCCATATAAGAAATACTTGTCCCCATAAAGAAAAATATCCTGCTGAAGTACCCCAGCAGCAGGAAAACTTTAAACGGGTCGACTCCTGGAGGGCGACTTTGACCCCAAACATTCCCGAAGTCCCTCACACCATTAAATTGGAAACTCTGCGACATCACGTGGACAGCTTATATGTAGATGGCCTCATTGATGGGAAGAACTTTAGCATGCTGGTAGACACTGGAGCTACAAAAACTATCGTTCGACCATCCATCATTGGGCAAAAGAAGATGTGGCCTACCAGTTGGAGACTGCGTACCGCTACCGGAGATTCTGCTAGAGTCTACGGTGAGATACAGGTGACGCTACAGTTTGGTTCAACCTCTCTTGTTCACTCAGTGCTGGTGGCTGACGTTGATGAAGATGTTGTTCTGGGCATGGATGTTATGCTCCACTGTGGTTTTCATTTGGATCTTCGCCAACGTATCCTTCGTACTGGTAATGAAGAAATATTCCTGCACCGAAAACAAGTTGACAATGCCTCGATTAAGCTAATCGATGATATTGAACTTCCGGCAAGCTGCGAATGTGTCGTCACAGCGAGGTTTGATGGACTGGAGCCAGATGGTGCCCCAGCCATGATAGAGCCGAAGAACCATGACCATGAATTGGGAAAAGGACTCCTTGTGGGTAAGACTCTTGTTAGATCTGCCAAAGAGGTACCCATCCGAGTTATCAACTTGAACGATCATCCAGTTCTTCTCCGAAAGGACACGGAAATGGGAAGTTTAGAACCAGTAATGGCCATAATTCACAAGATAAATGTTACGGAAACAGATGAGACCAATGAAATTGAACAATTAATGACAAAATTAAAACCCTCTTTGTCAAAATCAGAAAAGAAACAGGTAAGAGATCTAATTTACCGTTATAAACCTGTATTTGGTTCTAAAAGTAAACTGGGAAAAACTGATGTTGTACAACATAGAATTGACACTGGTGATGCACGTCCGATTCGACAGGTACCCCGAAGGATGCCCCAAGTTAAAAAGGAAGAAGCAGACAGAGCCCTTAAAGAAATGATTCAAAATGGCATAGTCGAACCATCCAGTAGTCCGTGGGCTTCTCCTGTGGTATTAGTGAGAAAGAAAGACGGATCAATGCGGTTTTGTGTCGACTATCGAAAGCTAAATGATGTCACTAAGAAGATAAGTTATCCTCTGCCAAGGATTGATGATGCCCTCGACGCTTTGGCGGGTTCTACTCTGTTTTCTACCTTGGACCTTAAAAGCGGATACTGGCAAGTTAAAATGAATCCTGCAGACAAAGAAAAGACTGCCTTTACCAGTGGATCAGGGTTATGGCAATTCACGGTTCTTCCATTTGGCCTCTGTAATGCTCCTGCGACGTTTGAACGGCTAATGGAGAACATCCTGCGGGGTTTGTCATGGGAAACTTGTCTAGTTTATCTAGACGACATCATCATAATGGGTAAGACCTTTAAGGAACATTTATCTAACCTGGAAGAAGTTTTTAAAAGATTACAGAACGCTAATCTAACATTGAATGTTAAGAAATGCCACTTGTTCCAGAGACAGGTCAACTATTTAGGACATAACGTAAGCAAGGATGGCGGTGCTGTTGACCCCGCTAAGATACAAGCCGTTCAGGAATGGCCAATCCCTATCGACAAACATCAGCTCCGGAGTTTCTTGGGTCTTTGTTCCTATTACCGACGATATGTCAAGAATTTTGGAGACATCGCCAAACCCTTGACACCTTTGACAGAACAAGATAAGTCCTTCTGTTGGGATCAGGAATGTCAAAAGGCGTTTGAAATATTGAAGAAACAGCTTACGTCAGCACCTGTTCTTGCTTATCCACTTCCTGATGGTAAGCTTATTTTGGACACCGACGTCAGCAATGTGGGAATTGGAGCCGTCTTGTCACAGCTACAAGACGGTAAGGAAAGAGTGGTTGGTTACTTCAGCAAAACTTTATCGAAAGCTGAAAAGAACTACTGTGTAACTCGGAGGGAACTGTTAGCAGTTGTAAAATCCGTCGAACACTTTTATAAATATCTGTATGGCAGAAAATTCCTGATCAGAACAGACCATGCTAGTTTAAAGTGGTTACTTAGCTTTAGGAACCCAGAAGGACAGATAGCAAGATGGCTCGAAAAACTGCAGGAATATGATGTTGAAATCGAGCACAGACCTGGAACCAGACATCGTAATGCTGATGCACTTACCAGAAGACCATGTCGACCTGATTGCCCCCATTGTACCCGTATAAAGCAGAACGAGGAAAAACTTGCCTTAGTTAAGGTTGTGCCAGAAGACGAGAGCTCTATGCTGGAGGAGCAACAAGAAAACGATCCCGTTCTGAGAAAGATTAGGGAGTGGAAGAGAATGGACCGTCGTCCGTTGTGGAGAGAGATATCCTCATCCTCTCCTGCTTTAAAAGCATACTGGTCCCAATGGAACTCTTTAATTTTGGACGGAGGGCTCGTTAAAAGACTTGTAGAAAATTCCGAGGGCACAGAAACAAGGAAACAAATAGTGGTCCCAAGAAATGCTGTACCGGAAATTTTAAAACAGATGCATAATGATAGTTCTGGAGGACATCTGGGTATCACGAAAACGCTGCAAAAGATCCGAGATAGATTTTACTGGGTAAATTGCACTAATGATGTTAAAGATTGGTGTCGTAAATGCACTACATGTGCTGCCAGTAACGGTCCGCACCGAAAACCGAAGGCGGAAATGCAGCAATACCTGGTTGGAAGTCTTTATGAAAGAATCGCAGTAGATGTATTGGGGCCACTTCCACAGACCGATGTAGGAAACAAGTACATCTTTGTTGTAATGGACTACTTCACTAAATGGGTTGAAGCATATGCAGTTCCCAATCAGGAAGCTACCACTTTAGCAGATATATTGGTTGAAGAATTCGTAAGCCGATTTGGGGTACCATTAGAATTACATTCAGACCAAGGAAGAAATTTTGAGAGCAAGCTGTTTCAAGAAGTTTGCCAAAGATTAGGCATCCACAAAACGAGAACCACAGCGATGCACCCTCAGTCTGATGGAATGGTGGAACGAATGAACCGGACTATAACCAACTATCTGTCAAAAGTGGTGTCAGATTGTCAGAGGGATTGGGATCGACATATTCCACTATTTCTAATGGCAATTCGATCGGCCATCAACGAATCAACTGGCCAAACGCCTGCGAAGGTCCTGTTCGGTAGAGAAATGAGGCTACCATGTGACTTGGTGTTTGGTTGTAAACCTGGTGAAGAAATGGCACGTGAACAATATGTCACCGACCTTCAGAATCAAATGGAAAATATACACAACCTGGTGCGTGGAAAACTACAATTATCTAGTGATCGGATGAAGAGGTACTATGACACACGGACAATGGAAAAGAGTTACCAAGTTGGAGATTTAGTCTGGCTCGATAATCCCCGACGGCGTCGAGATATTTGTCCCAAATTACAAACGAACTGGGAAGGTCCTTACACCATCAAAAAGAAGATTAACGATGTTATTTATCGGATCGTGAAAATTCCCAGAGGGAAACCCGTCGTGGTCCATCATGATCGTTTGGCGCCTTACCAGGGAAACCACAGTGGAGATGCGCAGCAACTCCAAGAAGATGGTTTGGCTGGCTCAGGGAGTGTGCGGGATTCCGATGTAGGAAATAACATTTCAGGAGGAATGAATCTAAGGAGGGGGCAGTGTAACGGGATAACCGTAAAGGAACGGACCTTAATTTGAAAGATTGTTGTTGACAGTTGATTTTTAGAAGTTTGTAAAAAAAATCAACTGACCATTTTAAATAATGTTTCTAGAAAATTCTAGAAACTTCTAAACACACTGACTAGATTAAATAATGTTGTATATAAGCGGATGCATGGGCAGTTTACGTCAGTTCGAGTCAAGTGTTCACAAGAGTTGTATTGTCAAGTAGTTAGACGTTATCCAGCAGAGTTCAGTGTATCTTAACAATTTTGTAAATAAATTGTGTAAAAAGCCCCCATCAGTGTTTTAATATATATATATATATATATATTAGTAAAAGTGGTTATTGGGTAAACAGCAATACTTAACGTTAAATAAAACTCTTTAGAGTATTTTTAATCCAAGCTTTCGTAATTACTTTATTACATTATCAAGGAGCTACAAAATTACGAAAGCTTGGATTAAAAATACTCTAAAGAGTTTTATTTAACGTTAAGTATTGCTGTTTACCCAATAACCACTTTTACTAATAATTAATTTTTCAGCAAATACTACTATTTAATTATATATATATATATATATATATATATATATATAACAAAAAAGGGTGCCAAGTATGCGTACCTATAACAAACAAAAGGGGGAAAATTGGAAAATTAATGGGCATGTACGCAAAAAGGATAATAGGGTCACGAATAGGGAATGGTAACCGCAGACATGCATGTTTCTGGCTCGTTAGCCGTCATCAGTGCGGCATAACCAAGTAACCATTAATTTTCCCCCTTTTGTTTGTTATAGGTACGCATACTTGGCACCCTTTTTTGTTTTATATCCTGGGCTTGGAACGGCTCTAACACAATGAGTCCGTTTCGCCAACGCGGCGACGCTGTTCGTAGCCCCGAAATGTGGGCACAGCTGGCCGAAGCCACAAATGGCGATAGGGCTCTTGTGTGAGTTTCGTTGTTTGTGTTTTTTGTTTCTAATACATGTTTCCCTACCATCCTTTGCTCCCAAGTACTCAACACTTTTGCTGGCCAAGTGCAATACCTTACTTGGTTATGCCGCACTGATGACGGCTAACGAGCCAGAAACATGCATGTCTGCGGTTACCATTCCCTATTCGTGACCCTATTATCCTTTTTGCGTACATGCCCATTAATTTTCCCCCTTAGTAAAAATGAAAATTGGGATAACAGCAGTACTTAACGTTAAAATAAAACTCTTTAAAGTTTCTATCCAAGCTTTTGTAATAAGTTTATTACATTTTCAAGGAGCTACAACATTTAAAGTGACAGAATGTTAGTAGAAATTAATTATAAATTTATAATTACGTCTCTGTGAGGTTATAACGTTATTGTTTTTACAGAAATTAACATGAGTAAATAATAAATAGTTGAATATAAAATTAAAATGATGTTTTGTTTAAAAATTGTTCTTAATCCCAAGATATGACATTGACATAAATTATTAGAAAGTTTTTTATATTTTCGCCGTGTTCTGTGTCTCTGTGTCATTCCGTGGAATTTGCAATCGAATTTTAACCTATTTCCCGACTACCTAGAGCTCTGAAATTTTCAGGATAGCTAAGAACTGGATGACAATGCATGTTTCAAGTGTGTTTAGGCATATACACAGATTTCGAAATTCATACTGAATTGTTATTAAATTAAATATGTATACATATTATCATTTTGAAAGACTTCATATAAGTTTGCGGTGGCCTATTTGGATAAGGGGTGAAGCGGTAGATTGTGACAATTCTGTTGGGTTATTGTAATAGGATCGAACTCGCGAGAGAGAAGTTTTTTTTCTTTTTTTTTTTTTGTTTATACATGTGAAAATAGTATATTATATACCGCGGGACTGAAGTAGTACATTTAATCCTGAAGGTAAAGTTTATGGCCCGACCGCACACTGAAAAAAATTTGTTTCGTAATATTAATGTCGTGTGTTCATTAACTTCGTTTTCATTGCGTTAACGTAAAAATCATTAATAATACGTAAAAATTTTTAACACAAAATCTGATGCATTTTCAGTGTTCATGTAGACAATGAATAAGCTTTCATTAACTGATGATTTTCAGTACTTAAAAAAATCATAGGTAGAATGTTTATGGTTCATTACGATAATGAACAGAATCTTTAAATATATGTTTGACATTCTTTGATATTATAAATGCTATCTTTAAAAATAATAGGTACATTAATACAATGAAATCGTTCATAAAAAACCCCTTTTGAGTATGCGCATTTTTATTCATCTCAGCGTGGTCGTGGTGTCGTTAATCGTTATTTGCAGGTTGTAGGTTGTAGTTTGCAGTTATAACCTATAGATGAAAGATTTTAATTTTTTTGGAAAGTTTTAACTTAGTTTTATATTAGTTTGACAATTTTATCATCCTGTATTTAAAGGTAAGTTCAAAATATTTTTTCATTTTATATATTACCTACAATTTATTAATACCAATATCAGCTTGATTATGTTGTATAAAAAATACCATGACTTTAAAGTCATATTGTATTTTAGTTAAAATCTTTGTTAATTTTATAGCATTCTTTCTAAAGAAATCTTCAAAAGAGTTAATTGCAATATTAATATTGGGTAGGGGTAGGTACTTAAAGTTAGAAATTATTTATTGTTAATAATGAGAATATCGCCTCTACTATGGCAATAGCAATTTTAAATTCGACAGTATGACATAATAGATGTGGTACAAATACGAATTTTTTGTAAATGTATTTATTTATAAAGTTTTTCTAAAAGATTGAAAATTAAATAACAAAAAAAAACATTCTAATTTAATATTAGTTCCTACTAAATATCGTTGTTTTCTAATTTTAGATGATCATGAAGCTAAAGTTATGTGAGTCCTGGATTTTAAGTATCAACCAACAAAATCTGAAGCAAAAAAGACAAGAGGAAATCAAATATAATTAAATTTTATCAAGAATTTATTTACGCCAGAACATATAAAAGAAATAACAACTAAGAAAAGTTAAATTTAAATATCCTTTTATGTTCTTTGTGGCATTAACTTTAATATTTTCGTAAGTATGATATATGGTTATTTATTTTTATTTTTAAAATATTAATCACATATATTATATTTTTTAAATTTAAACAATAGATTGTAATATCATGGGTGCAAACAACCACATACTGGATCGGGGGTCGAGAAAAGGGTCCTATTTAGACACCACCCGCTGTTCCCAGGAGACTTCAAAGACTCTTTAACCGAAGAAAAGTAATTTAATAAAGTATTTTTAGGTAATTAATTTAGGAAATTTTTGTTCGAAAATATATATTTTATATAATAATTTATGTTTAAAAATAAATATTTTATGTTATATTAAAGTTGTTCCCAATTTCAAAGATTAATAAATGATTGTATATCAATTCTACCAATATTTTATTTCCTTAAACCAGAATGAACAATATTATCAGTTCTTAGTAACTATCTTCAAATTCATAAATATGGTGTAAGACTGATCATAACTACAATGACATGTCTTTATAACAAAGATTGTGTTCAGAAATATGATAATAATAATCATAAATACAACAATTTTGGTTCATTCTAAGTAAGTACGCGTTCTTTAAAATCATGAACATGTTCTTAAATGCAAGAACTGTGTTCATTAAGCCAATGCAATTCTTACATAGATATTAAGAAATGATTCATTAGCATAACGTATAAAAGTTCATTGAATTAATGTACACTATTCATTGGCTTAAAGAAAATTGTATTGATTTTTATGATTTCTTCCGTTCATAGATACAATGAAATAAGTAATAGATTAAAGAAAGGTATTCATACTTTAATGAAACGATTTTCTTATAATCAATGATTTGTACTTTGGACCAAAATCAGTACCTGAATTCATTGTCGTAATGAACACTTTCTTTCTATTTATGTACGAATTTGGTTCAGTGCAGGGAGGGCCATAATTTACCTGAAGGATTAAATGTACTTCAGTCGCAAGGTATATACGATACTTTTCGTACTTCCGGTATGATTTTATTAATTATTTCAATAATTTCAATCAGTTTTTTCTCTCTTCAACTCATTTAATAAACTGTCTTTAAAATAAGTTACCATAGTAACATTGCGTTGTGACAGTTATAATTTAGAAACATTGTCATTACTAGTGTCATTGTA
Organism: Altica lythri; assembly: GCA_964028335.1. NCBI lineage: Eukaryota > Metazoa > Arthropoda > Insecta > Coleoptera > Chrysomelidae > Altica > Altica lythri. The sequence goes on from OZ034805.1 coordinate 33,838,725, forward strand.
AAGAAACATTGTTATTGATAATTATTGGTATCATGAGTGAAGAAGGTGTATCTGATATTGATAAAAGAGCAGCCGAAGTAGGTGAAGAATTGTTACCACCGAAATCTAGAAAACTATACGAGCAGCAGTACGATGCTTTTAAAAAGTGGTGCCGCTTAAAAAATGTGAGACAACCTACTGAAAATGCGCTGTTAGTCTACTTCGATGATAAATCAAAAGCGGTTTGTGCCTCAACTCTCTGGGCACATTACTCAATGCTGAAATCGGTTATTAACATTAGAGAAGATATTGATATAAGTAAATTTCCAAAATTATTAGCTTTTTTGAAGAGAAGAAATGAGGGATTTAAGCCAAAGAAGTCAAGAATTCTCACGTCTGAGCAGGTAGATCAGTTCTTACGGGAGGCTCCGGATGATAAATATTTAATGCTTAAGGTAAATTTGGAAATTTGTTTATATTCAGAAATTTTAAGAAATCAATTTTTTTGTAGGTTGCACTTATTTTGGGCGTTGCGGGAGCTTGTCGTGGAAAAGAGTTGGTTGATTTAGAAATCGACGATGTGAGAGATTTGGGCGATTCCTTCCTAATTGCGATTAGAAACACCAAAAATAAAATTGACCGAAATTTTGTGATCAAAAATTCAGAAAACAGTGCCATCAGTTTTGTGGCGATATTTCGGAAATATGTGGCATTGCGAAAGACAGGGACAACTCATTCAAAATTTTTTGTTCAATACATCAACAAAGAATGTACTACGCGAGTAGTAGGAAAAAACATGTTTGGTACAATTCCACGGCAAATAGCAGCTTTCTTGAAATTAGAAAATGCGACGTCTTATACGGGACATTGTTTTAGACGCACATCTGCGTCTTTGTTAGCTGATTCGGGAGCAACAATAGACGTGCTGAAGAGACATGGAGGATGGAAATCCTCCAACGTGGCCGAGGGATATATTGAATCGTCTATTAAAAATAAACAAAAAATTTCAGATAAAATATTTGGTCAAGTCGCCGATTCGTCCACTATAGTTATGCCACAGTCCTCATTCTCGCTTCCTGTTTCCGCAGGATCTTCGAAACAAACACCAGTTCAATATGAAAAGGACCTATCTGTTACTCGTCAGTTACCTGCTGCATTAACCCAGGAAAGACTGGTCAATATGACGAACTGTCACAATATTAATTTGAATATTAACGTTAATTACCATTCTAATTAATTATATTTTTCAATAAAATATCCCTTAAATTTGTTTGTTTGTGATTTAATCGTTCCGGGAGTTTCGTCAATATTTAATCCCGGAGGGATTAAATGTGACACTTTAGTACCTGTCACAAGGGAGTGAAGTTGTCACTTTAGGCCCGGAAGTACGAAAAAGTAATTATTATTTTAACTGGTAATAAAATAAACTGTTTTAGAAAGTTTTTAGATACAACTACCCTTGATTTTGTTAACAAGGAAACAATCTTCTCTATGATCAATCACAGCGTTGTATGACTTAATCTTTTTACACTGTCAGGGATGCTGTGCATTGTTGAGATGACACAAAATATGACCTATACATCAGTAAAAAACTTTCTATTATAAAAAGTTCTTTTTGTAAATTGTGCTTATTAAATAATCATGTAACTATGACATTACATTTTCAAGGACCTACAACATTTAAAGTGACAGAATGTAAGTAGAAATTAATTATAAATTTATACTTACATCTCTGTGAGGTTACAACGTTATTGTTTTTACAGAAATTAACATGAGTAAATAATAAATAGTTGAATATAAAATTAAAATGATGTTTTGTTTAAAAATTGTTCTTAATCTCAAGATATGACATTGACATAAATTATTAAATAATCATGTAACTATGACATTAGAAGTAATAAAATAGAAAACTAACTATAAGGTAGATTTTAGTATTTACTCATTAACTAACTCGAAACCTTTTTTTATGAGTAAATATTAAATACTAAAATCTACCTAAAAGTCAACTAATACAATGTATCGTATATGTTTAGATTTCTTTCTTTCATTTGCTTAATGAGGTTGGTCTTTATAGACTGCATAGCTTTGGAAAATAATCCAATAACTCCCAAAGCTGATTGGTTTTCTGTACCAGTCAATCATACTAACATCATATTATACTCTGATGAACTTCGCATCTAAAAAGGGTTCTTGTTCTATGGTAAAATGGATATTATCATCGTAGCTATTATAGATGCTTAATATTGTATTTATTTCTTCTCAAATTACATCTTTAACGTACTTTTTTATGTAACACAGCTAATAGGGTAGGTATGGCACAATTATGTGATGCATTTCTTACTTTCTTCTTCAGATTATGTTTAACTTTTTGATCAATATGAACTAGCGTAAGTTTTTCATCGCCACTTTTTCTGGCGAAACGAGACTGATGTCTTTATACCATAAAGTGGCTCTCATCTGAGAACAACCCTTTTCTCCAATTTTCACAGTCCAGCCTCTTATATTTTTTTGCCCAATCATACCGTTTTTTAATTATTCTGGGAGTCAATAGCTGTTTCATATGGGATCTTACTGCTTTTTTCGAGCTTCCAAAAGTCGTCTTCGCACCGTAGAGTCATGAATAATAACTTCGAGCTAAATCTTTCTGAAGATCTACGATCTTGAGCACTAACTGATTTAAGGGATCGTTGTAAAACGCGGGTTGAACGAGACCTGTTAATTCGTTCAGTACAGTTCAAAGTTTAATTTAAATTAATTACATTTTGATTTTCTCAATGACATCATTTTATAATTTCCAATAATAATCTAATCATATTCATTTCTATCATAACAAAACATCAAAAAAACAAAATCTATTAGTTTAGCGCTCTTGTATGACAGATGTCTAACAGTATGCAAGACCCACTACTCATTGTTTTGATACTCATCTATACATATAATAAAACTGTAGAAATGAATATTCTGTTCATTAAAGCTATTCAAAAAATAATTAGTGAGGGGTCTTACTACATCGATATAGAATCCAAAAATGTTGTTAGTTTTTTAACTTCCCGCTAAAAAAATTAAAATTTTTTTTTAAAATCGGGAAGTTATTGGTTTCACCCCGTTTTTCGAAAATCGAGTTTTTATCGGATCTCAACGTTTTGAGGTATTTGGAACCTCCCCTTACTATTTTTGCGAAGGTGTCTGTATGTCTGTATGTACGTGTGGATGTGTGTGGATGTATGTAAACCTCTTATAACTTTTGAACGGGTTGACCGATCGGAATGAAATAAAAAGCGTTCCAAAGAGTTCCATCTAACTTAGATTCCCTGTAAGTTTAAACCGATTCGAACCGGTAGATTTCGAGAAATTTTAAAATAACCGAAAAAAACAATTGGTAAAAATGATGTTTTTTAGGCATATCTTTTTGGCCATTACATCGATCAATTTCATAACCTACTCAGCTCTCACGCTTAAAAAACCACGTCAAATGACGTTTTGCAAATTAAAATCGGTTGATTCGGTCGTGAGATATCGTTGTCGAAAAAATTCAAAAAGTGTTTTTTTTCAATAACTTAGAGATTTTTTGACTTATTGATTTTGTGCTCCTAGTAACGCTTTTAGGTCTCAAAAAACTGCGTCGAATGCCATTTTGAACATCAAAATCGGATAACGCGTTAATAAGTTATGGCTTTTTAAACATTTCAAAAAAAGTCAAAAACGTCACGTTACTATTATAGCTTTACGGTTGAAACTAGCGGGAAGTTGCAAGGATGACCTTTAAGGTCAACCTCTTTTCGAATTTTTTTGTCTGTCTTTCTGTCTGTATGTTTGTGCGCGCATTACATGAAAACTACTGATACGATTCGAATGCTGTTTTCATAGATGTATTTGTCTTCTTTTAACTTAACATCTGGTTTATAAAAATTTCTCCACCCCTTCCCTTTTATCGTGACAGACACATACGTGCTATAATTTAGTTTTGATATTCGAAACTAGATGGCGCTACGAGGTTATTAAAACGCGCTGTCATTGTTTTTTTATCGCAAGTACATACACAAAATTACTCACAAATTGGGTACTATATACTACAGATGATTAGATCCAATGTAGAACTGTAATGAATCATTATTATAAGATAGTCATAATCGGTGTTGTATGATTTATTATTATAAAAATCTGTTTAGTGGTTGCAGCCTGATTGACTGACAAACATAAAATTTTAAATAAAAAAAATTTAAAGTAGGTAAGACTTATTTTACTAAGGATGTACCTACAGAATGATTAAAATTAAATTTTTATATGTAAAATAGACAGTCATTAAATTATTTGTGAATGTTCCAATTTCACGTAGACAAAGCTGCGGGTAAAAGCTAGTATTTAGGTATATCTCTATCCACAGAAGTGCGTATAAATGTAAAAATTTTTCCTATCGTGTTTGTATTGAGTTTTAAAAGCATAAATTTAATAATATACCCAATTCTATTTATATATTATTTTTTGAATAATTTAAAACTCTTATTATTTTAATTAAATATTCAAATAATTTTATTAGCTATAAAAATAATCTATTTGGAAAAACAATACTTAGTAATAAATATTTTAAATTGAAATCGGTTTTCAGTACAATAATAAAAAATAGTATTATTTTAAACTCTTAAAGAGTAATATTTTAAATATAATGAATATGGAAAAAAACTGTTTTTTGCTTACTACCATTCTCGTGGTTTTCTTTGTTAATTTTACATCAAGTTTTACAGTTAAAGGTAATTTATTATATTTATTTTTATAAATCCTACCACTATACAAAATTATAAAACTTTGTAGAAATGATTTCAAGAATCTTGCCCAGAAATAGATTAAATGTAAAATCAATTTCAGCAGCAATTCCAAAGATCATTAATATTTTATAATAATTAGAGTTAAAAATTTTGAAAAATATGACAAAATTATACAATGAATGAAATACAAAATTACTCAAAAAATAGTTTTTTTATAAAAATTTTAAATATTAAAAAATTGATATACGTCCCTGTATGTCGATAAGAGTCGGTTTTTTAAATATCATAAAGAGGCAGACCTATTCTAAAAAAAGTATGCAGTTATACTCTAGTGTTAGCTAATATGAATAAACTTAAGTAGTAGAAAATTGATTGATCAAAAATCGTATCGCCTAGAAACCATTGATTTTATTTTTGGTTTTTTTCTTTTATTATTTTCTTTTATTTCCTGTCAAATTTTTTATTATACTACATTGTCTCATTGGTTTTTAGTACTTTATGTTAGATCAATTTGTTCGGTATATACAGATTACATTCTTTTAGATTGCTTCGAAGGAACAACAATATCTAGCACGCAGTGTATGGCTTTCATGTCTAGATGGAGCTGGGAAGCTAAATATAATAAATGTGTTCAAAAACTTTATGGAGGATGCAATCCGTCAAATAACAATTTCTTTACCGAAGGACAATGCTTGTTAGTAGCCGCACCTTTGTGTAGTCAACTAGGACCACTGCAGAGAAGTTTAATTTTAAGATATATCTAGATGTTATTCCCGTTATATTTATCATAAAATATAATGGTAGATTATTACTGATTTCATTTATTACTTAAAGTCATCATTACCAGGTTTATGGACTTTAAAACATAACTACTTGTAAGAAATGAATAATAATTAGGTATATGAAAATATCTGACACGCAAAATATGTACCTTCAACAAAACTAGTTAGTAACATTTTAAACCAACAAAACAATTTCAATGTGAGGTAGAGTTATTTTAGCAAAACCAGTAGGTATTCAAATTTACTGTACCAACAGATACATAGATGACCCACAAAAATTGTGCTGATGATCATCAAGCGTATTCTCGTGAACCATAATTTTTTATATAAAAGTGTTCAATAAATTTGAAAATTTCACAGATTACATTAAGTCAATTTACACATGTTCCTAACTTATATTAAAAATATCAGCTTTTTGTATGTTGCTTATGTTTACAGAAAGTAATTTTATTATTTTTTTCCTCTACCTCATTTTTTTAAAATTTATCTGCCAGTTAGATATTAACTGTCTTTACAAGTTTGAGGCGATTTTTCATTTTTGAATAAATTTATTTACAAAGTTATATTAAATTGTGCGTAAACAACAAAATGAAGTCAGCAATGATACGCATGAGTAGAACAAAACGAATCATATTAACTAAAAAAATCACGAGTAAATGTCAAGAAAAATCATCCTTATCCTGGATTTTCTTGCACCTCAACAACAGATAAAAAAAATTAATTAGCAAAGAAAATAGTTCCTACAAATCATCGTATAATCAAATCAGCATACGAGGGTTGTCTTTTTAGTTTTGTATCTAACCACTTAGAAGAGGCCACAAATAGAACCTTCAGACACAAATCTAACCTCAATATTTTTTTGACATAAATCTATAGGTCCACCCAAAACAGCAGTCACACAGCAAAAAATTGATGCGGTTTATCATCTTATTAAAGATAACTGCCTGGTGATATACTGGAAGATAGACATCTTTGGGTATTTGAAAGACCTCGATTTAAAAGATCCTACATTAAGAACCGGCTGTTTCCACCATGAGGAAAAACCGACAAAAGTGATTCATTCTCAAAATGTTCTAGAAAATGGTCACAACTTTTGTGTCAAAATCTGGTCATGTAGCAACACTGCATTTGAAGGTCAAAGAACGGTTCCTTTCGATTGGGATATAAACGTTTGTTTATCAAAAGTTATTGCAACGGCAAATGATCCTAAATCAGGATAATACAGTATTAACACTGTCCAAAACAATTGGGATTTTGAAGCTTTAAAACATCGATTTTTTAGATCATTCAATGTTTAAACCCGACCTAAGTCCTAACGACTTGTTGACCTTTCCAAAGGTCAGGAATCTAATGCGTGGGTAGTGATTTTAGTCTATAGAAAAAGCCATCGATTTTGCAGGTGTCAACTGAAGACTGGAATAACTGTATAACCAATTGGTTTTAACGTATGCAAAAGTGTATCAATATGAGTGGAACATATTTTGAAAAGCAATAAAGTAATATTTATCTTTTTGACTATATGCAAAACTAAAAAAAAAATGTCTTCTAGCGCTGCTATATTTTCGTATATTTTAAGCATAAAATGTCATAATTTCTTTTTTGGGGATTTGTGGACTGATCCCAATAACGATGCCAATTTCCTTAAACGCATTATAACCAGTAATAAAAGACACGTCTAAGATAATGACAATAATAATATAGCATCATTATTTAAACCAACGAAGATAAAATAAAAACGATAAATTCATTCAAATTAAAAAATTTTACTCAATATTTTCTTCGCTTACGATGGGGTTGTGTAACACAAAGAAAGTATAACAAGAATAAAGAATATTGCCTCTAAGTTATGCGTCCGTTGTGAGAAACAATAAAAAAAATTCAAAAAGAGGTTGACCTTAAAGGCCATCCTTGCAACTTCCCGCTAGTTTTAACCGCAAAGCTATATAGTAACGTGACGTATTTTGACGTTTTTGACTTTTTTTGAAATGTTTAAAAAGCCATAACTTTTTAACGCGTTATTCGATTTTGATGTTCAAGATGGCATTCGACGCAGTTTTTTGAGACCTAAAAATGTTACTAGGAGTGCAAAATCAATTAGTCGAAAAACCTCTAAGTTATTAAAAAAATACACTTTTTTTGAAATTTTTCGACAACGATATCTCACGAACGAATAAACCGATTTTAATTTGCAAAACAGCATTCGACGCAGTTTTTTAAGCTTAAGAGCTGATTAGGTTATGGAATTGATCAATGTAATAGCCAAAAAGATATGCCCAAAAAACATCATTTTTACCAATTGTTTTTTTCGGTTTTTTTGAAATTTCTCGAAATCTACCGGTTCGAATCGGTTTAAACTAACAGAGAATCTAAGTTAGATGGAACTCTTTGGAACACTTGTTATTTTATTCCGATTGGTCAAGCCGTTTAAAAGTTATAAAAGGTTTACATTCATCCACACACACACACATCTACACCTACATACAGACATACAGACACCCTCGTAAAAATAGTCAGAGGAGGTTCCTAATACCTCAAAACGTTGAGATCCGATCAAAACTCGATTTTCGAAAAACGGGGTAAAACCAATTACTCCCCGATTTTAAATTTTTTTTTAATTTTTTTAGCGGGAAGTTAAAAACATCGTTATTTGTAGAAAAACAATTAAGGGATTGTTTATTACGATAAAACTTCCCACATCGGTGCTAGTATGTAACTTTTACGTAAAAATAACGTTAAAGTTATGCTCCAGCTTTTATTTTCACCAAAATTAAGAACGTGCGAAATGAAGACTTTTACTATGTAGCGTGTTTGAAAAACTCTAAGAATAAAATTTAATTTTTTATTTCTTTTATAATTCTTTCATACTTATTACCGCCCTGTATTCTCGACTTATTAGACGTTGTTACATCTCTAACGGTTTTAGTTGCTAAGCAGAATATCGATCGGTGAATTAACCAATAAGGTTCCGATTTTAACATCACATGATGAGACGCGAAAGGCAGCGTCCCTTAGTACCCGGGTTTTCCAATCATTCTAGCTTGGGCATTTGTACTATCAAGATCATACGTACAACCACTAGTTTCAAGTCCCGGCAAATTTTCTTAAGATTTTTAAAAAAATTACTTGCTATTTAGTGTTTCTAACTAAGTCAAAGTCAGTGAATGAGTGATGGAATCGTTCTGATGAAAAGCTGTCGATTATTACTGAAGAATAACTAAATTTTACCGTATTGTATAAATTGGGTGTGGCCCCCATTTTATTATACTATCTAGGAATCAAACTGTAAGTTTTTTTATATCATTACTATTGCTTAACTACCAGAAAAAGAAGGGATGCCATTTATTTCTTTGGAATAAAAACTTAATTGTAATCCGCATAATTAATATCCAAGTATGGATAATTAACGTAAGAAGTGATCATAAACTCCATAATGCAACCTGTTTTATAAAAAAAAGAACCGGTACTTTTCTACAGACCCCAGAGTGTGAAAATTCGGACAAGTTTACCGAATACATGTTTCATTTACCAGTGAAAGCGGTGCGCAGGGTCTGACTTAGTTTTTTTGTAACACATTTTATGGTTAATTTTTGATTTCCCAATGTTTTTTATAACTTAATTGTTTTAATTTAAACTATTATATGGTACCCCATTCTTTTTACTCGAGTAAAAATTTTTTAAGCTAAAAGTGATTTATTATTTTTTTTTACATGACATTTTGATACTTTTAAATTTCTTTCACTTCACATTCTGCTTAAATGGGTACACAAAAAATAAAAATATAATATAACTTAGCTGTTATTGGATGTGTAGTATTATTTCTCTATGTGATTAAACACTAGTGTGTTTCACTGTATTTTACCTTATTTAATTTGTTGATATTTTATATGTCTATTGTTTCGCTCGTACGTCTGACTTATTACTACTTGAAGTAATAAATATTGTTTATTGTTTATTTATATGTTTTATTTCTGACCTGGTGTAAGTTATTTCAATCTAGTTTCATCAATAACAAGAATGAGACGTATTTAAATCATAAATCTTAATTTTTGAATTCATTTTTATCTCATTGATATAAATGGAGCTGTTGTGATAAGTAAAGAAAAAATTAAGTATAACTTTATCTTTCTAGCTTTGCCAATAAAAGTGTTTAATTTAAAATTTTAACAAGAACATCTACCGGGTTACCCAATTTTACCTTATTTTATCTTATATTTCCTAGATCTTTTTAATTTTAACTTGATCTACAACAACTTATAAATCATCCTATCAAATTAACATAGTCAAATCTTTTTTCCATCTGGGTTTCTTATATTTCCCCATCCTTATAATAAAAAAATAAGTGGCGCCCATTTACCTTTCCCTTTTCCATCATTTCTCTCATTTTCTCTTTAGTCCCTTTTAAATTCTTTTATCTTTTTTTTTTCTAGTAAATATATCCCCGTATATCTTTCTAATACGATATCATCGAGCTCGTTCGAATCCACGCTCGCTCTCCTCCTACCCCCTGAGTGCCGTTCGCATTTGTTAACCTCGATAAAACGAGCCTTTTAACATCTTAAAAAAAAGAGGTTACACATAAATTTGGCGCCCAACGTGTAGGGCCTGATATTACACATAAATTTGACGCCCACAACTTGGGGCCCGATGATAAAATCCCTATTTTTCCGACAATAAAATTACACAGTTTTAATATCAAAAATTTTCGTTACTTTTTCTTATCACAATGGCCAATTTTGAAGTAAATTTTCTAACAGCAGACGAAATTAATTACGAGTTAAAGATCAGAGCAACAGCCACCAACAGGAAAATAGAGGATAAAAGAAAAATCCTCAAAAGATTGTTAGCTAAAGAAACAAATGGTACAGTAACTTCAGTAAATATTTTTTTTGTCTATCTTTTTCGTATCGTTAACAAACTTAAATTAAAAGACTCGCTTCAATATGGAACTAACTATGTCGGCATATCTTTTCTTTCGACCATTTTCTTCTTCGTTCCTTTATCTATAGTTTCGTATTTTTTCTAAAAGTAAATATTTTTTTTATTTTTCTTTCTTCCTCGTATTTTTATCTAAAGGAAAATATTCTTCATTTTCCTATTCTCTACCGTATTTTATCTAAATGAAAATAATTTTTTATTTTATTTTTTTCTACTTTATCTAAAGGGAAATATTTTTCATTTCTCTAGATTTTTCTGCATCTTATATTAGGGGAAATAACGTTTCGTTAAATTTTTGTTTACCGTTTATCATCTATCTTTATCTATCCACTTAACCAATGTTTCTCTGTATGGTTATAAAAGTGGAATCCACATGACAAATATCTCTGTATTGTCCCAGCGTGGAAAATTTGTTTTTACTTGAACTGTCGTACCGTTGTATTTTCTGTAAGTGAAAATACATGTCACTTAATTATCGTTTATCTACCGCTCAAGTGAGTCATCACTTGATATAAGTGAAAACATATTTCACTTAGTTATCGTTTATTTACCGCTCAAGTGAATTATCACTTGATATTATCGTACCGTAAGTGAAAACATATTTCACTTAACTACTGTTTACCAGATCAAGTGTATTAACACTTGAAATTATCGTTTTGTAAGTGAGAACACACTTCACTTAACTACCGTACCGTTCAGTAAAAACTATCACTGCTGTTTATATGTCTCGTTATCTCCCCTAGTTTCTTCATTAAGCTTGAAATTGACACACCAAAGCCTTATGTCTCTGATTCCGACGATTCTTCTGAAGATGAACTCTCCGAAAAGGAACTAATGTTTCTTTGTTTTCTCAAAATTATCCGTATAAGCATTTCTTTTCCATCTTCTCTTTCTCGACCTCTCCGTTTCTCAACATCTCGCCCTGACTCAACACTAAATATTTTTCTCTATGTCTTACTTTTATATTTTTTGTTTAAGTGTATTAAGACTTATACTTATCGTTTTGAAGGAGAAAGTTTATTTCCCCTTACTTATCGTTTATCTATCGTTTAAGTGTATTACCACTTGAACATGTCATCTCGAAAGGGAAAATACTTTTCTCTTGCCTACCGTTTACCTACCTAATAAGTACCTTAACACTTATCTCTATCGTCCCGAAAGTAAAAATTTACTTTCCCACATTTACCGTTTAATTATCAAGTAAGTGTATTAACACTTGGTGATATCGTCCCGAAGGAGAAAATATGTTTTTCTTAACTACCGCTTACCTACCGTATGAGTGCTTTAACACTTGTATTTATTTTCTTGAAGGAAAAAATAGTTTTTCCTTTATCTACCGTTAACTTACCGTATGGGTGCTTCAGCACTTGTGAATTTTTTTATCGTATCGTTCAGTAATATCTATTACTGTTTTTATGTTTTGAAAACATTCTTTTGTTACCTTATTCCTCGTTTATCATCCATAAACTACTATTTATCTTTAATAATAATAATAATAATAATCCTTTATTTTCTTTATGACAAACATAGTTTGTATAGAATTAGTCAAATTTAAATAAAATAAAAAATAAAAAATAAAGTAAAACCTAACTTACAACCTAACTTACAACCTAAAGACAACAGTACAACCGATAAAATATATTTGTTTAAATAAAAAGTAAAGTTATAAAATTTAATAGTTAAAAAAAGTCATCAACAGAATAGAAATTCCCTTCTAGCAAATATCGTTTAAATACCATTTTAAAAGATTTTAAAGATTTAGAGGCTCTGATTTCGGATGGTAGTTTATTAAAGAGTCTCTGCCCGTTTACAATTGGTGATTTAAATAAAGTATTAAACCTTGAATATGGTACACGAAGGTCATTACGTTTTCTTGTATTAAAATTATGATATTGACCATTTGTCATGAAAGTATTTAAATTACAAAATATAAAAACACACACTTCAAAAATATATAAACATGGTAACGTTAAAATTTCAAATTTTTTAAAATACTCTTTACAACTAGATGTACTATCGATACCAGCAATGCAACGAATTATTTTTTTTTGTGATGGATATGGATATGAGACGGTTATCGTACATTAGTGGAATACACATAAAATTTTTTTTTTGAAAATTTTTTAAAATTTTTTTGAAATTTTTTAACAAATTTTTTTTTGTTCTTTCATACAATTTTATACCTTTACATATCGTTGGTTTAAAGAACATTGGTCCGCCACATGACTACTATTGGAATCACTTTACTTTTTTTGACTAACAAAATTCAATTTTAACTACTTCTTCTGGAATTTTATTTTGACCTTGCAATTTGTCACGAGAGATAAGCCTAGGAAAGCCGTAGGGAATTCTTTCTGGCAGTGGGTCTGTTGAGATTGTAAGGAAGACAGATAAAGTTTCTTTCTCCTCTCTTTCTTTTCCTCTATTACTTTCTCTATTTTTTTTCTAGCTAGGATTGAAGACTGTTAGGATAATTTGGTTTTAAGATTTGTTGGATTCCTGTTAATGTCTTAGTGTGATCTATTACCTTAAGATTTTTTATTTATGTTCTCAATGAGAACTATATTTTAAGTAATTACTGTTTTCTTCTCTTCCTTACTGTATATTCCTTGATATCTTTAACATCAACCAAGCAGGACGGAACATTTCCAAACATCTTTTTAGATGTTAACGTATCACGTACTTACCTTGACTGTCGGATCTAATGGGGCCGATAGGCTTATTAGATTCCTAATTATAACTATCGTCCGTGTTTCCTTCTTCCTTTTCAAAATTATTATTAACAGTTTGGTTTAAACTCAGCTTTTTTCTTTATAGGAGTTCCCAAAAAGGGAAATACGCGTTGTGCCTCCTATGGGAAATTTTACTTATGGGAACATAGCATTCTTTACTTTCTTCCATGTGTGTGTGAATGTAGCGTGTGTCCTGACTACTTATGTCAAGGGCAATATAAATACGTTTTTTGACTTGCTTTAAGATACCACTTAGTGCTGCCCGTCTAGGCCGAGCTGCACACTGTTTTGTTTCCGTGCAGAAACTTCGGAGTAGACCGTTCCCGATCACTTTGTGACCGGTTGGCCGGTACCGTTTATAAAAATCTGGTCACGTAATATCAATGATCTGTTGATCCGATATTTTGTACCTACCTTGTGGTTCTTCAAACTCTCGTGTAGTATCACTTGTATGTTAACACGCTAATGAATAGTGCGAATATTATATCGCTTCCAGTAACCAACACTAATACCCAAGTTTTACCTAGATAGATATCGCTCCCGTAAGATCGCTTTTCTGCATCCCGATGATCTCTACCTTTATCGGCTTCGGTTTTTTAAAAACACACTACTGTTGTTCCAACCATAGCTTATTTTTTTAAAAAACTGTTTTCCAACCAGTTTTTTCTCTTCGGAAGGGGCTGTGTAGCGTGTTTGAAAAACTCTAAGAATAACATTTAATTTTTTATTTCTTTTATAATTCTTTCACACTTATTACCGCCCTGTATTCTCGACTTATTAGACGTTGTTACATCTCTAACGGTTTTAGTTGCTAAGCAGAATATCGATCGGTGAATTAACCAATAAAATTCCGATTTTAACATCACATGATGAGACGCGAAAGGCAGCGTCCCTTAGTACCCGGGTTTTCTAATCATTCTAGCTTGGGCATTTGTACCATCAACATCATACGTACAACCACTAGTTTCAAGTCCCGGCAAATTTTCTTAAGATTTTTAATAAAATTACTTGCTATTTAGTGTTTCTAACTAAGTTAAAGTCAGTGAATGAGTGATGGAATCGTTCTGATGAAAAGCTGTCGATTATTACTGAAGAATAACTAAATTTTACCGTATTGTATAAATTGGGTGTGGCCCCCATTTAATTATACTATCTAGGAATCAAACTGTAAGTTTTTTTATATCATTACTATTGCTTAACTACCAGAAAAAGAAGGGATGCCATTTATTTCTTTGGAATAAAAACTTAATTGTAATCCGCATAATTAATATCCAAGTATGGGTAATTAACGTAAGAAGTGATCATAAACTCCATAGTGCAACCTGTTTTATAAAAAAAAACCGGTACTTTTCTACAGACCCCAGAGTGTGAAAATTCGGACAAGTTTACCGAATACATGTTTCATTTACCAGTGAAAGCGGTGCGCAGGGTCTGACTTAGTTTTTTTGTAACACATTTTATGGTTAATTTTTGATTTCCCAATGTTTCTTATAACTTAATTGTTTTAATTTAAACTATTATATGGTACCCCATTCTTTTTACTCGAGTAAAAATTTTTTAAGCTAAAAGTGATTTATTATTTTTTTTACATGACATTTTGATACTTTTAAATTTCTTTCACTTCACATTCTGCTTAAATGGGTACACAAAAAATAACAATATAATATAACTTACCTGTTATTGGATGTGTAGTATTATTTCTCTATGTGATTAAACACTAGTGTGTTTCACTGTATTTTACCTTATTTAATTTGTTGATATTTTATAAGTCTATTGTTTCGCTCGTACGTCTGACTTATTACTACTTGAAGTAATAAATATTGTTTATTGTTTATTTATATGTTTTATTTCTGACCTGGTGTAAGTTATTCTGATCTAGTTTCATCAATAACAAGAATGAGACGTATTTAAATCATAAATCTTATTTTTTGAATTCATTTTTATCTCATTAATATAAATGGAGCTGTTGTGATAAGTAAAGAAAAAAGTAAGTATAACTTTATCTTTCTAGCTTTGCCAATAAAAGTGTTTAATTTAAAATTTTAACAAGAACATCTACCGGGTTACCCAATTTTACCTTATCTTATCTTATATTTCCTATATCTTTCTAATTTTAACTTGATCTACAACAACTTATAAATCATCCTATCAAATTAACATAGTCAAATCTTTTTTCCATCTGGGTTTCTTATATTTCCCCATCCTTATGATAAAAAAATAAGTGGCGCCCATTTACCTTTCCCTTTTCCATCATTTCTCTCATTTTCTCTTTAGTCCCTTTTAAATTCTTTTATCTTTTATTTTTTCTATTAAATATATCCCCGTATATCTTTCTAATACGCTATCATCGAGCTCGTTCGAATCCACGCTCGCTATCCTCCTACCCCCCGAGTGCCGTTTGCATTTGTTAACCTCGATAAAACGAGCCTTTTATTATCTTAAAAAAAAAGAGGTTACAACTATAACTGATTGAACAAATGCTAAAACTACCCATAGCTCCTACTGCTGTGTGTAAATATAACGCATACTTTTGTTTTGTGGAATTTAAGTTTAAAAACTAATTAAATTTCAAATTTTAATTAATTGAATAATTCGCTTTCATTTATTGATTAATCGTTGCCAATTAGGAAGATCATTCAAAGAAAATCTTATTACAAACGCGTATATAAACAAAACATCTCTGGTATTTAAACCGAAAGAAAACTGTGTAAGTATTAAAAATTTAAACAACTCTCAATTTTCATCTACTAATGCCTTAATGCGTAAGGTAAAGAAATTTGATTTATTTATATTAAGTGAGTTGAATCTTATACTTTTTCTCTTATCGCCTTCTGACCCTCCGTTTCTGATGTTATGTATTCATCATCAGATAAATTAATCTAGTCATTTTTTTATTACTTCTATTAACACCTTAGAAAGCGAAGAAAAATTTTGTATAATATAAATAAATAACAAAAAAAATAAATAAAAAAGTCTATATGTGAGATTTGTTTAAAATAATTAAATTTTTTATGCACGAGTATTGTATCAATGCAATTTTATTTAGCAGCCGGAATTAAAGCTGTGCGTAGTAAGTAGTTCCCAAAAGTCGATTATCATTTCATTAGTCGTGCCTAATAGTAATTATAATAAAAATTCTACTTGCCAATATATTATGTAGTGGTAAACATACACGATATAATGAATAATTTAATAATATTTACAATAGTGTTACTTTTAACAACCCATACATCCAGTTTTAAAGAAATAGGTAAATACAAATTTTATGTGCAGAATTTGCATATTTATTTTTCTAATTAACAAATTACTCTAAAGTTAAAAAAATAGGGTCTTTAACTTTACAGAGGACGTAAAATATATAGTAGGTTCTGGGTTTTATAATTTACCGTGCTGTTTTCGGCTTTGGTCAAACGAGAGCTTCTACTAAATGTTTTTTCTGCTATCACTTTGTAAAATAACGTTTTACATGTTAAATATAATTTTAACCAATTAAAAACCTGTACAATTAACTCTTATCGGACTTTTACCATGATGGGATACAACTCGCCTGTAAAGAATATGTTATGTTCGTAGGTTAACCCTTTTTGCTTAACCTCCATTTTAACCTGATTTATCTAAAAACGAACGTATGTAAGCTTAACTTGGTAGAGCCTACATATGTTTGTTTTTAGATTAATCAGGTTAAAGTAGGATTTAAGCAAAAAATTTTGCAAAAATTTCGGTTTGGTGATGTAAATAGAATTAAAAATCAATTAAAAACTTGTAATTTGCATCAATAAGTTGTAAATAAAAATCCGACATACACAATTTAGATGTTTTATTTTTAGTTCACACAATGAACGTATGTTTAAAAAATAAATGTGTACTGTAGTAATAGGGAAAAGTATCAAATGAGGGATTTGTAGATCCCGTGGTTTTACATCAAAAACCATTAAACTGTTAAAATCACATCTGTTCAGTTCATTTTCTAATTTTTACAAAAAATTGATCCATTTTGATAAAAAAGATTATTTATCTTCTAGAACGATAATTTCAGCTAATTACTTAAAACCTAAAGGGCGTTATTTCCTTAGATAGCTCACTAAGTCGTGGGTTACCTTTTATGGAGATTAGCAGTATTCCCCAAACATGTAATTAAAGGGCGCCAAAGTACAAACTCCTCAAATTATAATCAAACACCCGTTTTAATGATTTATTAGAAACTTATTTACATAAAATTAACAAGTAATTAAAAGAATAATAATATTAAAAACTGAATATTATATCAAAGAAGATTAATTATGTTAATTAAAGAATTAATTATCCTTTTTTCTTATTAATGGAACTCTTTAGAACCTCTTGAATTGACTCATATGTATCGTTATTTATTGTAAAGGGATAATTTTTTTTTTAATTTCCAAAATTGGGGACTTACTTCGGGATTAAAAATTTTTTTCCTCCACAAAATGACTGGAACTTATTTATTCTAGTTATAGTTTAGTAACTCGGGTGGACCTGTTCGATTAAATTTGGAGGTACCTTAAATGAAAACTAATAATCAAAAAACAATCCTCTAACGAATTTACAACCAAGTAGAATCCGTTTCTATTCAAATCGGATTTTTTTACATTATTGACAGTTATCTTATCCTTAAAGCACATGTAAAAACCGGCCCTGACTTTGATGAATAATACAACAGAAACTGGTGTTTGACTAAATTAAATCTACTTGGTTTTGGTTGGTATCAATAAAATATTACTCTTTTTTAGACACTTGCAATAAATAAGATAATCGAAGATAACATTAAAATTGATTTACTTCTATTTCGGAGAGGTTTTATAAAAATGTAACAGATTGTTTGACGTACCAACTCGTAATAGGACTATTTGGATTATTTTTAATTTTAAATCTAAAATGTTAGATCTAGATTGTTTTTGATATCAATTTAAAAATTATTACTAATTACGACTAAATAATGTCGATAATTTTACTATATCAAATTTTTGAACAAAAAATTTTAAACTAAGTAATTCTTACCGATATGGGCACGGAAACAAAAGTCCGGTGAAATTATTCATAATACAAAACGATCGTATGGATGGTTACATAATCTTTAAATAGCCAATAAAAAATTAATAAAATTCAGTTGTGACGGCTGTCCTGAAAATTGGTACTGTGAACACTTTGTGTAGAGTTTCATTCGAATATTTTTTTTACTTATCAAGCAATAAAGGTAATTGTTATTTTTAGTTATATGTTACAGATTGCTACGTTCTTGGACCCAAATCAAATAAATGTCCAGAGAAAATGCGTGGATGGATATGGGATGACTCTTTTAATAAATGTCTACCAGCAGTGTATTCTCATGACTGGGATAATTCTAACATACATTATCCTACAAAAATAGAATGTCTTATAAACTCTTTTTAAAATTTAGTTTAATTTAACACAGTTATTATTACACAAAATAAAATTTTACAATATCACAATTACTTATGAAGAGTTCTGTTTAACCTTTAAATAAAAAGAAAACCGATTGTTTCTTGAAGATACTTATGATTTTTAAAATTTAAACAATATTAAAACAAACAAAAATGATATTAAAGAAAAACTTTAAAAAAATGTTGCATCCGACAGAACTTGCAAAATTTACCTTTAAGCGGTGCTCCTACAGACTTCAGTCACAGATGCCTTGGTAATTAGTCTTCCCACACAAAAAGAATGTCTGATGAACTTTATTTAAAATTTAATTCTGGCATAATTTAACACAGTACTTATTATACAAAATAAAATTTTACAATATCACAATTACTTAGGAAGTGTTCTGTTAAAAATCTAACATTTAAATAAAAAGAAAACTGATTGTTTCTTAAAAATACTTATGTTTTTTAAAATTTAAATTTTATACAAAGAAGAAAATGATATTAAAGGAAAATTAAAAACTACTATCCGCTTCGCCACAGATGCCTTAGTAATTAGTCGTCCCTTACTTCGTCTTGATTCAACTCATATTAGATGTGACTATTACTCACTTCTTCTTTAGGCACATGTATGTATGCCGTTAATGAGAGAGAAGATTTATCAAAAAGACTATTGAGTCACTTGAAGACACTTTTTTTGTGCCATGTCGTTTATTTTTATTTAGAAGAACAAAACCATGAATTTTTAGTGAACTAATTATTTTTGATTTCTTATGGGATTGTTGAAATTTAGAAAGGTCACAAACAAGAAAATGTTTCTTTGTACACTTTAAATTTTAAAAATCTCAAAAAAGATATTTCAAAAATAATTAATTAGTTTAATAATTATGATTTGTTTTGAGTAATAAAATTGTTAAATTATTTGTTACTTGTAAATTATTTCTGTATGAATATTATTTTTATTGTGTTTCGCACATACACTTATCCTCAAAGACCTTCTGCATTGTTTGAGAAGTTTCCGAACTAGTTTCTACGAGTTTGAAGCAAAATTTTATTGCAGATATATTGATCTGATCTTTTATTAATTTTTTACAACTGAAAAATGCGACGAACGCAAAAGGACTGTGTCAAGAAATACATGTTGCTCATGAATTAAACTAAAATCAGAAATCTGGGAAACAGATTTCCGTCGAAACTTACGACGATCGATACCTCAGATTTTTGATTCAGTAGGTGTTCTCGAGCTACAGATAATTAGAAAAAAGTTACTTTTGACGTGCAAGCCGTTAAAAGAGTCGTTTGAATACTCTGGATTTAACATAAAAAACCAGGTCGAATACTTTTTATTCCAAACTCGTATAACACAAGTTGTATTCTCATAAAAGTTCTGCTGATAAGAAATTCAATAAAGTTAACTTTAATTTAATGTGTCAAAAATAAGTTCTGACAATAAGTTGATTTGCTCATTCTAAATATATAAAACTCGAAGGTGACTAACTGACATCGTGATCATTAACGCACAGCCCAAACCACTGGACGGATCGGGCTGAAACTTGGCATACAGGTAGATGTTATGACGTAGCTATCCGCTAAGAAAGGATTTTAATAAATTCCACCCCCAAGGGAATAAAATAGGGGATAAATGTTTATATAAAACTTTGTCAATTTTAAACCGATCCGGCTGAGATTTTGCACGCATATACCTAATATGACGTGGGCATCCCTTAAGAAAGGATTTTGATAAATTTCACCTCTAATGGGATGAAAGTTTGTATAAATCTTCTTTTCGACTGATTGAGCTGAAATTAAAGATTGGAGCTACTATGATGAAGACGTCCGCTTAGATTTTGATAAATCTTATAGTACATACTATAACTAAATATTGCTAGTGGGTTATATTTGACGATTTCTGCTGTTTTTTTTTTGGCACATTTTGGATTGTATTTGTTTCGCTTTAGTAGTTTTGGTTATAGACTCTGCTTTGTATTTGGCATTTGTTTTGTTTTTGTTTGGTTTAAGTAAAGGTTAGATACCTAATGATATCCCGTTCGAATTTAAACGATAACAGTTTCCCCTAAAAGTCTGCTTTGCCATGACAATAAACAAGTCTCAGGAGCAAACTCTCAAATTTGCGGGTATTGACTTGAGAGAACATTGCTTCTCTCATGGACAGTTTTATGCTGCTTGCTCAGGAGGAAGTTCATTCAGTAGCTTGACAGTTTTTGCGCCAGATTAGTTATAAAGTTTTGTAGGCCCTAATTTTTTACACACGCTAAACAAAAGTAAAGCCGCAAAAAACTATACCTAATTAATAATAATACTTCTTAACTTTTTTCTTAATCCTTATCCAAATAAATAAGTTATTTATCACAGGCACTTCTTTTTAAACAAAATTACCCTTTACAGCATTTTTTTTCAACCAATATATAAGAAGTTTTTATAGTTTTAAAATATTAATAGTCGAATACCACGCGCGCATTATTGTGCGGGGTGTGTGGAGCAGAGAGTCTTGAAAATTGGAGGATAATTTGTTTTATTACGTAGTGGTGCACTAAAAAAGTTTTTTTCTAAATTTCACCCCTAAGGGTTTAAAATAGGGGTTGAAAGTGTAAATGAAACTCGTTGGCAAAAAACTAAAGTCCACGCGGACGAAGTCGCGGGCGGCTGCTAGTGTAACATAAATTTAAAATAATTTATCTAAACTTTCTTTTATTTAAGTTTAACATACACAAGTTTAATTCATTTTTAAATTGACAATTATACTGTTTAGTACTTCTTAATTATATTGCTAGTATTTAATAGCCCCTATTATTTTTTAATCCAAATTTCTTCGTAAGTAAACTGCTCTTATTATATTAAAATATGTGTTCTAATTATTAGAATATAAAAGAAATTTGACGTCGATTACAACTTCTTTGTAAGTATTTTTGCTCGTTAAATTTTAGTGTGCTTATAACACGGTGTAATTGTTTTAATTTTTAATATATGTCAGTGGGTATAAGGATATTCTTTAGAATTAAGGGACCGTTACGTTGATATCTGTGTTTCTTCTTTCCACTCCCTACGATATAAAACTTTGCAGCATAATAGGAGTAGTTTTTACTTCTCTAAAGCTACATCTTCGATTTCCAAAGCTTCAGGATTTTAATTATTACTAAGGTAGTATTCGCAGAGCCTATTTAACAATATGGATTTGCTCCCAGTAGTTAGTCTAATTCTTCGAGCTCCTTTTCTAAGCTTAGACACCTAGCTATAAGCTCGAGCCGTTACTGTTTTCTTTCTATTAGAGAATCTATCTAATTTACTTTTTTTTGTCAAATTTTATATATTACTGAATGGAATAAATAAATAAATAAATAAATAAATAGTTTATTTATCTTCTTTCCAGGCATTCTTGTATCTTTGCCCCATACAGGACACCAATTTGAAACACTTATGCACTTATGGGGACTTTAACAAAATTTATTCACTAAAATTGTTACAGATACACTAAACTCTACTGGATGACGTCTAAACAGTTTTACAATTACAAGGAACTATTTGAACTCCCCTTAACTGCTAATACACCCCATAAAAAAAAAAACTATCATTCTAGCATTTTCGGGTAACATGATGTACCTTAATAACTACATCTAAAAAATTCTCGAATATATAACCTTAAAACAGTCTTTTAAGTAGAGGACCTTTCCTTATTCGGTTTTCCCTTTACAGACAAGTAAATAGGGTAATACATCATTCACCTAAATTTTTCTTCCGAATCCTTTACTCAGAGTGATCGCAAAAGTACTCACAATACACTGTCCACCTAGGTACTATTTCTGTAAAATAATCGAAGTAGATAGTAGAAAATGTAAATTCTGTGAGTATCCAGATAAAACGGCTGAACATTTATATTATCTGTAACAGCAGAGCAATTGTTCGCCGACGAAGGTCTTCTTAAAGTCTAATCAGGTTAAAAATATATATCTTACGCCGATTATAGACTTTGTTAAAAGTCTAGAGCTTTTGGACTTATAATTAGACTAGCGGTCGCCTGAGACTTCATCCGCGTGGACTTTAGTTTTTTGCTACCAAGTTTCATACAAATTTGCAACCCCTATTTTAAATCCTTAGGGATCGATTTTAAAAAAGTCACATCTTAGTACACCACTACGTAATAAAACAAATTTATTCTCAAATTTTCAAGACTCTACGCGTCTATCAACAGTGTCATGTAGGCCAGCAGCAGCGTGCTACCGCCTCACCGCTCCACAAACCCCGCACATTAAAGCGCGCGTGGTATTAGACTATTTTTATTTTAAAACTATAAAACCTTGCATGCTATATGCATGCAAAATATCAGCCCGATCGGTTTGAAATTCACAAAGTTTCATACAAACTTCCATCCCCTATTTTATTCCTTAAGGGTGGAATTTATTAAAATCCTTTCTTAGGGGATGCCTACGTCATAGTAGCTATATGCGTGCAAAGTTACAGCCCCATCGGTTTAAAATTGACAAAGTTTCATACAAACTTTCATCCCCTATTTTATGCCCTTGGGGGTGGAATTAATCAAAATTCGTTTTTAGCGGATGCCTACATCATAACAACTACCTGCATGCCAAATTTCAGCCCCATCTGTGCGTTGATAGATCCCTATGTCAGTCATTCACCTTTGAGTTTTATATATATATACATACCTATATATAGATGTATACACATCTGTTAGAAGTCACCTGTGTCAATCGACCCCACTTATAATCTACAAAAAGTTGTAACTAACAGTGATTTTTTTTGTACTTATTTTGATTTATCACGTTGTTATTAAAAATTAGAAATTTTCTTTCACTAAGAAGTGGAGAAAAACATCTTTTTTAGATAAGCTTGGTAGCAAGTAAGTGCGTTGCTAACGTAAATAAAAACTATGTAATCAAAACATATTTTCTATATTTTAGTTTTTTGTTGTTTTCATTAAAGGTCATGCAATATATAAGTATTTTTCCCATAGTTTTTTCGTTTTCTTAAATTAATTAAAGTTATTTTTCTAGTAATTATAAACTTATATTTGTTTTTAAATTATTATTCTTAAGAGAATTTGAGCGTTTCTAAATTCCTCCAATTGTAAGAACTTCAAAAATCCTAGTTTATGTTAATAAATATATTCTAAACTTGTAATTATTTACAGCTAGAAAAAATATACTTTAATGACATTTTTTTTGTCTAAAAGTTATAAATATAAGTAAAAATTACAAAAGTTTAAAACTCTAAAATTAATTAAAATCAACTTTGAGAGGCGTCAATTATGTAGAATATTTTTGGCAGAAAGCCAGACGTTCTAATTTAGATCGAAGCCAACAAATAGTCAAAATCTCTGGACGAAACGTTTTTTGAATCGTTGAGTAACCAAAATCGATTTATCCTTAATCTACCAATCCTCTTTAGAGTTTACGTGAATAATATAAACTCCCAAAGCCCTTCATATCACCTATTTTATTAATTAAATCTTCAAAAATAGAATATATAATTTATTTTAAATATATTAATAATGCAAACACGATAACCTTAACTACTCTTACCATTTATACTATATGGTAGCATGTCACACTTATTCAGAATAACACACAAAAATATATCAAGCAATAAAACGGCCAGACCCATCACGGGTGACTCTTACGGACAACCTTAGACTCCGGACTCCTCATGTCCGCCCTCAAACCGCGCTATTATAGCCAATTCATATTCTACTTAAGAATCAATATTAAACTGTTTAAACATGTGTCAAAATCTAACATAATGACATTGATCTGGTTAAATGTTGTACAAAAACAATACAGTAAATTATAAAACTAATAAATGAATATGTGGGGCAAATGTGACATTATTTTTTCTCTGTTAACTGAACCAACCATATTCTTGAAAGAACGTGATCACGTTAAAAAAGAAAAAGAAAAACTAAAATATTTCTCTGGCAAACGCGATTAAAGACGATCTACATATGTTTTTTGATTGTAAAAAATACATGTAAGAAAATAATGTAATACAAGTAGTAGATAAACCTAATTAAATAGCTCTTGCGATTACTCGTTATTACCAAAAGAATGTGAATAAAAACTTCGTTTACAGCAAAAATTCAGGATAAGTTTGCATCCAAGAAAAAGATTTATCGAACTATTATCCGACGAAATCTTAAAATTAAATTTCATTCATCCCTATCAAGATTTTAAATTGTAAATTTTGATTTAATTAATTAAACTCATTTGAATAAAAAGAGCTTGTCATCTGTCACAATTTGAAATAAATGCAGTTCTCCGTTTTACAGTGACAACATTAGATCCAAATATAACGTTTAGGCATTTTGTTTCAAAAACTAGAACATCCATAACATTTGGAATGTATAATGCTAAGAGTTTAATATACTTGAAGCATTTGAATTGTTTAGTTTTTTTATTGTATTGGTTTATTACTAAAGCACAAATATGATTGTAATAAAAGATTATTAAAAAATATATATTTAAGACACATCTTTTACCAAATTTTTGGAATTTAGAATTTAAAGTAATAAGAAATGGATGATCAACTCAACGGGTATGGCATTTGCGGACAAGAAAAATTTGGAGTCACTGGCGGACAAGATAAAAGATTAGATTTTCCGGCAAATTCTTATGAAGTGGGAGCATTTCCATATAATTTATTTACTTCTTTATTTGAGGATCTTTTTGCCACTAAAAAAAACTGATAAAAAATATAATTCAATATTTTGAAACTGATCCTTGCTTATTAATCTTGATGGAATGTCAAATTTGTCAGGGGTCGTTTTTTAAAACTGAAAATCCCTGACAAAAATGAAAATAATTTTTTAAAAATAAAGAAGTATATTGTAAAATTTTTATCTTTGAAAACGACAACCAATCTGGTTGTCGAAAGCTAAGAAACATTTTTAAAAAAATTATTTTCATTTTTGTTAGGCATTTTCAGTTTTAAAAAACGACCCTTGACAAATTTGACATACCTATCCATCAAGATTAATAAGCAAGGGTTATTTTCAAAATATTAATTTATATTTTATATCAGTTTGTTTTAGTGGCAAAAAGATCCCCAAATAAAGAAGTAAATAGATGTTATTATGCCACAAAGAAGTTATAGAGAATATTTAAATATTTCCATATAATGTTTAAACTGCAATAATCAGTAAAACGAAACCAGCTTTATATATTTTCGTGGTTATAAGTTTTTGATATCTTATTATATTTTATTTTATATACATTTTTTATTTTAAAGCTTTTTTAATTTTTTTATATTTTTTGTTTTTTTTGCTACATCTAGTAACATTTGTTATTCTAACTAAGTAATAGAAACAAGTGTTTTTAAAGATCTCTTCACTTCTTTTGTATTTTCAAAAATAAGAAGGGTCTTTTCAAGCCTTTCATCTAACTGTATATTCCGTTTTTCTTCTTTTACCATCAAGATTTAGTTCGTTCAGTTTGAAAAAACTTTTGCTACCTTGTTTTAATATTTTGACCAGTTCGGTGTACTCTTTTTTATTGATTTATTTAATTTATCATTCCACCCCTCCACAAAATTATTCGTTCTTTAGCTTTTATGATAACAATTCCAATCGTTTAATGTGATATGTGAATTTTCCAACCCCTGCTGTACAAAATTTTTTAATCTTCCTTGATTTTAGTTAAAAGATAAGCCAAAGCAGTACCATGCGTAGCCTGAACATGATTATTCATTTATGATTATTCCGTTACTAGTTTAAAAAAAACAATGAGAAAACTAAAAATCCTAAGCAGATAAAAACTAGCAAAGTTGGACCAAAACATTTAAAAACCTAAAATAAAATATATTGACTAATAGGAAAAAAATCGCAAAAACTAGAAAAAAAAAATAAAAATAATCAAAAATGGAAAAAACTTACAAACGAGAAACTAAAGTAAAATAAAAAATATTTGAAAAAACAGAAAAGTAAAACCGAGAAAATATCATAACAGTTGTAAATAGAAGAAAAATGTATAGAATCGAAAAAACTAAAATATTACAAAACCGGAAAAATTACAAAATACAAAAAAAAAGGCCAGTAAAAACTTAAAAACACCAAAAAAATATTATAAAATCGACACAAACAAGAAAATTAAACGAAAAAATAAAGAAAATATCGTAAAACTAAAAAAAGCGAAAATGAGAAAAATAATTATTAGACGGTCAGCTATTTTTTGTATATATTTTTTTAATTAAAATAATATTTTTAAATATATTATATTAATTTAATTTCATGGATACCTGTTATAAACAATGACTAATGTTAAAAATAATTAATTATTAATTAAATTTATTTTAACCAAATAATAATAACCTTTTATGAGTAGATAATCTTTTTAATTTTACATTTGCTACGTATGTTTTAAAACACAATGAAATTTTTTCTAATATTAAATCTGTTTTTTATTCTAATAATAACGCAACAAATCCAATGCCTTATTAGTCCTAAAGGTAAGTATAAAAACCGCAAGTACAATATATTATTTTTAAGATTATTTTTTACCGATTATCGTAATGGAACCGTTATTCTTCTAAAGTTATGACATATATTTTAAGGTAATTTTAAAAGGCTTAATAACTTTTAAACCAAATTGTAAACATTTTTTAAATTTCAGTTTTTATTACTATCTAGGCGCTGTTGTAATACTCGTTCAAATGGGGTACGTAAATCGGGTGTATGTATAGTATCGGTCCAAGCTAATTTATGCTTTTTTGCATTCACACTTTATGCCGACAATTTACTGCAGGATTTGACTTCACTTGTATTATTTAGATACTCGATTTTACGATTTTACAAATATTTGAAATATTTTTAAAGATTAATTATAATCTGAGACGTATTAATCCGACTTTAAATTATAATTATTATTAAAGCACGCAAGCCTTCTTACCTTATGTCTCCAGAAGGGAAATAGGTTAAAAACCTATAACAAAGCTAAGTACCAAATGATACAGATCTAGATTCTAAATCATATAAAAAAACTAATGCTCGTCAGAAGTATCATCCTTGTTAGATGTGTTATTCAAATCGATAACACAGAAATTAACTGGAACTACATACTTCACAATTATTTTCAATTTTATGAACATGGCCAACGCAATTATACCATAATTCAGACTAAATATCTGCAATAACTTCCTTTATAGTATCAAGTACTTTTTTTTGTATAATTTTTTTTTACTATAAGTATGTATTGTATGTATGTATGTGTATATATGTGTATATATATGTATGTATATGTATATATATATATATTTTTTTTTTCTTAATTTTTAAATTGCACCTTATGTGCTATATAATTTTTATGATTTGCTATAATTTACAATTTGTAAAAACATAGTCAAATAAACGTTTCAGTTTCAGTTACACTTCCTGATAAAATTGGGGTCACATTTTTCTTTCTAATTTCTCTTTTAATGTTGCTCCAAATTAACTCGATGGGGTTAAATATACAATAATTAGGTGGTAAACGAATTACATAAAGTTTATATGGCTTAGCCATACTATCGACAACATAAGTTAATTTAACATTTAAAGATTTTAATATAAGAAGCAAATTCTTTTTTAAAAATGCTGAAGAATAAGCTACTCCTACACTATCTAGTTACGGAGAAAAAACATTTTTTCGAGATTTAGCTTTCGGAATTTCTGCAGTCTTTCGTGAATGGTAAGGAGTATTATCCATTACTATGACTGAATTTTGAGGTAAATTTGTTAACAGTTGTTCTCCAAACCATTTTTCAAATTATGTAGATGTCATGTCTTCATGATAATCTGCTGATGAACTTGAAATATTTTTGACCGAAAGCAGCAAACAATTTGGCACAAATCCATTCTCATTTCCGGCATGTAAAATGTTTACGCGTTTTCCTCTGTTTGGTGGAAAGAACATTTAAAGGATTCGTCGCTTACTCCTTCCTTCAAAATATCGTAATTAATTATAAGTATCATAGGTTTATAAATACCAACTAGTGTTTAATATAATAGTCACATTTTCTGTGTGTTCCGTTTCAGATTACATTTGGCAACTACTATTTTGTATTTATTTGTGCTTATGCCTGTCGCCACTTTTTTACTGTACTTAAGTGTGAATGCAAAAAGTTAAAATTTACTTTGAACGAATTTATGGTGTATATTTTAAAGCCAGATAAAAAAATTGTTATTTTAAGTCTTAACAGGTACAGGTTAGTTGCGCCACAGAATAAATAATAGGGTGAGTCCTTGGTAATAAATAAAGCAAGTATAGTTGGTTCACATTTAGTGTGCCTTCATTACAAAAGTCATTTTGATAAGAGCAGTAAAAATAAATAACCTCTTGTAGACATCTATTGTTAAAGAATTGTTCCACTTAACTATTTAAGTAGGTATTAAACAATCGTTATTTGTTGAAATTAAGTTTAATTTAGTTGTGTGCAACTAATAAAATTAAATATTAACAACTAACAACATCTTTATTCAAAGACTATTTTAGCCGACGACCCTTATTATAACCCCATTAATCTATCATTCGAAATATAGATAAGCAAAAAATTAATAAATAAATTTTAAAATACGCGCCTCTACTAATCCTTCTAGCCAGCGAAAAATTTTTACAAGTTAATTAATTATAGATTATGCGTCTAAACCCAACTTTATATATAGATATTTTAAAAGATTTTCAAATCGAAATTTATATTGAAATTTGGAGTATAAAAATATCAGTAAGGAGGTGTCATCTAAGATTGAAAAAAAAATAAGAATGTTTAAAACAATTACTTACTAAATATAAAAATAATAAAACCAGTAGAATTCACTTTATTAAATGAATATCTTATAATTTAGTTAAATATTAAAATTTTTTGTTTGTTAGCAGTTTAACAATTAAATTATTTTAATCTTTTTACATGAATAAATTTATTTTCCTTATATTCCTTTAGCCGACCCCTTTCCAAGCTACCTGAGATCATAAATTAGTTTATTGCTTTGATTTTTTCAGTAAGTACCTACTTTTAAATCTTGCATAAGTTAAGGCACACTAAATGTGAACCAACTATACCTTCCTTTATTATTATTTAAATTTGGGATACTTCTGAAATTTAATTTACTGATATGTGCTAGCCACAAAACGTGGTATCTAAAAATAATATGTCACGGTGTTGTTAGGTGGTTCCTAGCCTAGATTTTTGTCAAAAACTTAGTGAGTACTCATAAAATTAATTTCATTATATTTTATTGTCACAGCTATGACTACATTATAAATACAAAAATAACCTGAATCAAATAATTTGGTCTATTGTGGTTTAAAACAGATTTAATAAAATTTAAAATCTTTTTGGGATCATTATTATCTTCATTGTACAAAACTGTCAACCTATCGTCAATAACCAATTCTGTTTTATTTTTATAGATCGGCGGTGTACAACTTGCTGATTAGCAGATTTGATGTAGACGTTCATTTCAATATTTTGCAAAGTATATACAAATAAAAGTATGGACGAACACCCAGTATAAAACGTATTATTAAATTTCGATTAAAAATATTTGCACCCTATTTACAAATAATCAGCTGGCAATGCCCAAATAGACGCTGGAAACTTTGCGCCATCGTCTATGTAGGTTTCGACTAAATATTTACAAAATTTGCTTGTTTGGTATTGTCGCTCTTACTAAGCACTTGAAAAACGAATATTACATTTTTGGGGCAAAAATCAGCTTTAACTAAAGTGCTACGTAATACTTAAAAATGTCTGAAAGCTGCCCAATATGTATTAGTTTTTTTTATCCCTTAATTGTGTGAAAACGAGAGGTGTGTCAATTCCGTTTTACACTTTATTAATGGTAAAAAGTTGGGTAAAAAAATTGGTAAAATTTTTAAAAGTACCATCAACACATGTAGTATCACGTTAAATTTAGAGAACATGGTTTCCAACTCAGCTACCTGAATAACCTGTCGCGCAACTAACCTTAACAATTTGGGTAGTTTTCTGAGCGTCGCGCAACAAACATCATGTTTTGGAAGGTAAACTGTAAAATATATAACCCTAATTCCTTTATCTAAATCTGGATCTGGATCTGAAAATTTGGGGAGGGGCGAGCTAGTCCTTAGCCAGCACTGAGGCCACATATGACCCATTGTGCATCCTCCCTTATGTAGGGATATCCTCAACTCAGGCTGTCACTAGGCCTAGTGATTTAAAATAGGTGATGAGGCTCCCGAGGAGGATCTCCCTGACATTGGCTGGTGTAAGCCAATACTCGCCCAACACGGATCTTCTGATTTCAGAAAAAGCAGAGCAGTCATACATAATATGTTCTACTGTTTCCTCTTCTTGTTTGCAGCCTCTGCATAGCGGCGATTCTGTTAATTTCATCCTAAAGAGATGTTGTCGTAATTGGCAGTGACCTGTCAAGATTCCCACAGCTATTCGTAGATTTTGTCTGGTCCAATGCCTTAAATTTTTTTGCTGTTTCCTCGCCAGGATGAGGTAATGACTCTCTGGCCAGTCTACAGTTCGTAGTTTCATCCCAGCACTGTATAAATTTTTGGTGATAGTGCTGTTTGATAAGGTCCACGACTGCAGACAATGTTAGCTTGGTAGATTAATTTTTTTGCAGCTATGGTTATGCCTGTGAGTTCTGACTGAACCACACTTGACAAGCCATCCATAGCCCATTTTATTTTTAGGTTTAAGGATCTAGAGTAAATTCCACATCCCACACCTTGCTTTCTTTTGATCCATCCGTATATACGCTCAGAGCGTTCACTACGTTGGAGTCTGCTGTCTTGTTTGTTAATATTTTGTAGGGTTTGTTAAAGACAAATCTTGGTGCGACGGCATCCGTGTCTACCTGTAAAAGTGGTATCACTTTTATTGATTCCCTCCACAGACTGTCCCTATGGGTGCCAGTCCCTACAGTGGGTTCGATACCAACCGTGCGAAAGCATACCATGGTCATCAATGCGACCTCCTTAACAAATATATCAAGGGGGTGAGACCCAGTATGACTTCCATTGCGCTGGTCGGTGTGCTTCGCATGGCTCCTGTTACGAGAAGGCATGCTTTGGATTTGGTTTAAGTTTTTGATAGCTGTCGTTTGTTTCACTTTAGGACACCACACGATAGCACCATATGTTAGCATAGGTCTTATGATTGCTGTGTAGATCCACATGGTGACCTTGGGGGATAATCCCCAGGTCTGTCCTATGTTTCGGCGGCATTGCTCATAAGATATAAATGCTTTTTTTACTCTGCTTTCTATGTGTGAGTTCCACGTCAGCTTGCTGTCAAGGATAACACCTAAGTATTTCCCTTCTATAGCAAAGCTTAATTTACCGTTGAAAAGACTGGGTGCGTTTAAGCCCCTAACCTTCGTTTTCTTCGTGAAGAGAACCATTTCTGTCTTTTTGGGGTTAATAGACAGCGATTGCTTTTTACACCATGTCTCTAAAATTCTGAAAGCCACTTGCATTCTGTCGCAAAGGGTGCTTTTAAATTTTCCTGTTGGCAGAATTACAATGTCATCTGCGTAGGCTACTCTATAGATTTTGTCATGTTTATTGAGGCGGTGAATTAGGCTGCCTAGAACAATGTTCCACAGTAGAGGTGATAAAACCCCTCCCTGTGGACAGACCCTCGTAACTTTGCCTCGTATCTTGACATCATTTACAGTTATTTCTATTGCACGCATGGAGAGCATGCTGAGAATCCATCCACTTACTGTTGTAGGTACAAATCGATCAGTAAGCAAGTGCATTATTTTAGGGAACGTGGTTTTATCGAAAGCTCCCTCAATATCTATGAATGCGCCCAGGGTGGACTCTTTCTTGTCCAATGATCGCTCGATCTATATCTAAATTTGGTCCCAACAGTTTTTGATAACCTTAACGAATGTCATCGTTCAATTGGCTGTCGCGCTGCTGGTTTCAATAATACTACGTGTCACAGACACTAAATAGATTCGAAATAAAATTTTAAAAACTGCAAATAAATACTGCTATTTTTTGCTCGTTTTTGCACATTTCACAAGGAAATTAAAAAAAGACCTAACAATAATAATCAAAAATAATAATCAAAAATAATAATCACCGTAAAATATCTAGAACGGCATCAATTTTTTTTATAAAATATTTAAACCTACTGTAAAGTGAGGGTAGAAATTACCTTTAAAACTTCTATTTTCGAAAAATAACAAATAGTATAAATGCAGCTCTTGATTTAAAACAAAAAAGAATTGGTGTTAAAAATGCATTTTAATATAGAAGGGCGTTAAAAATTCATCGATGGATACCAGAATGGGGTTAAATCATTCCTAAAACGTTGTAAAAATCGGAAAGTTTTGAGAGCTCAAAAATAAAATGTTTTGTAATATCGTTTATGAAAAATTTGAAATGGTATATTATTCGAGTTGAAAGAAAAATACTGACATATTTTACGTCCTACTACCCTGATAGGGCGTGAGTTTAAAAAATGGGAGTAATCAAAATATTTTTTCCCCTACAATTGCACCATGCTTTATGTTTAAAAAAATATCATACGCCTGTCAATGGTATTTTGCAAATAAACAATGTGGGACCAAATTTACATTTTCATTATTAGCAGGAGAGTTATTACAATCCAATTTACACAATATTTTTTAAAAAGGCCCAATTTACATGTATTATATATAAAAACTCTTTCTTCTGTAATTAAAAAAATAACATTTATTTCATCCTGTCCAGTAAATAAACTTCCCTATTATCAATTCGGCGCTGGTAAGTAAAACATTACGGTATCATGTACTATAATGTGTTGCCTAGAAACTCTGCTCTGATTGCTTAAGGGAAGACAATTAATTTTAATCTTTGACATTTAAAAACACTATAATGACTATAAAATAAAACTTACTTTTTATTTTAATTAAAAAGACGAATTTAGAATCAATACAAACATTTTACAATATTTGACAGTAACTGACAGTTAAGGTAATTTCACGTAACTATTTTACGAACTATTTTTAAATTTTTTATAAATTTATTAATTTATAAAAACAGGATGAAATAAAATATAATACGATACATGGTCGTTAGGTATTATTACAGTACTCGTTTTTCGTTCCAGACTCGGCTCCTACGTCGGACGTCGCCTTGTCCGTAAACTAACTTGTACTGTAATAAGTCACCTACCGTCCTTGTAACGTATAATATTATATCTGTGTTAGATAAAAAAAACCTAAATGATTTGTTATGGAAAAAATATTATATAAACTAAATATTTTGTTAAGAAATATCTCACATTAGGTCAATAATAAACATTAAAATGAGTTATATAATATTTTAGATTCGGAACTCTTGTTAAAGAAGGTTGGAAAAAGTTGTATTTTTATGGGTCATTTAGTTTGGAACTCACGAATATGTAAACAAATAAGAAATAACAAACCAAGAAGTTTCTACAAATGGGATAAATGGAACGGTATAAGTAATAGTAACGGAATTCAAAGATGGAACCATGAAGAAAACATTGTTTCCAACGATAGAGACGGTAATATATGGAACCCCTCACAGAATACAAATATAAACATAGAAATTGGAACTGACAATGGATTTGGATTTGGTCCTGGAATGGGAATGGGCAATATAATGAACAATGGAATGGGCAATATAATGAAGAGTGCAATGTACAATGGAATGGATAATGGTATGAACAATGGATGGAGTAATGCATGGAACAATATATGGGGAAACCTATTTGGCAAAAGCTTGAGCAATATAGGTGGCAGCATATTAAGCAATTTAGGATTATGGTCGTCTGGAATTCCCTTAAGATTGGGTTAAAACTGAAGTATCAATAGCAGTTAATTATTTTACAAAGAGAAATATTTATAGAATGAATAAAATATAAAATAAACAAGTAGTGTGTGTACAATTTATAAGTTATTAAGTTTTTTAATTATTGATTTATTTTTTTAATTGTTTATATTTTCCAGTCTTGCATTTTTTTCGGTTTATCACATTTTTGTGCTTTTTCCAATTTTTATTTTTTTTCTGGTTTATTTTTTCTACTTTTCCAAATTTTAAATTATTTTTTTTTAAATTATTTTTGACTTTCCTAATTCTAACTGTATTACATACATAGAAACATAACAGAGCATCATCTACCGGATGTCTAAGAAACCGAGATGTAAAACGATGTGAAAAACTGGTATCGATGAATGAACTTAAACTGATTTCTCTATCAAATTCGTATAACAAAACATTAAACCCTGTACAGGGTTATTAAAAAAATATATAGAAATATTTAAGTAGATATATCAGCAATTATAATATTTTATTTAATGCGATTAAAATAACATAGGTATTGTAATTTGTGATAAAATACAAATAATGTTTATTATTTAAATTGGTTTATTGTGATTTTAGATTGGAAAGTCTTAATGGAAAAGGTTGGAAAAAAATGTATTTTTAAAGGATACATAGTTTGGAATAACCGAATATGTAAAGAAAAAGGAAATAGAAAAATAGAGTGGGACTATTTTATAAATTGGAGCGATAAACCTCTTAATGTGAATAATATTGGTTTACCTCCCTATGTAGGTGACTATGGAGGTTATACTGGATGGAACGATGGATGGGGCTATAATAAATGGGGCTACGGAGATCCGAACGGAATTGGAAATGGAGTTAATAATGGGTGGGCTAATGGATGGGGAAATGAAGGATTTTTGTATTCGAAGAAAAAACCATTAAATAAAAAGACAGTTGTAGTTGTGTAAACATTTATTAGAATAGTAAATATATTTTACCAATATTCTCTAAGTAAAAGTACTATTTTTTAATCTGTGCTCTTTTTTCATTAAGTTTGTTAAATTTAAAAATTACAACGTTTTTAAAAATGCAATCCACTACTTTTAAAATTTGCAACCTTTAATAAATAAGACAGCTTACTAAATTGTGTTCATAAAAAATTGTTTTAGCGCACCAGAGATTTTAAATTTTCCAACCTAACCAATAATAGCCTTTTCAATATTTAACAATCAAAATTCGGTGACTTTAAATTGCACCACCAATTTTTTATATTATACAAAACGTGAAAATAAGGGATTAACCAAACACTTAAATAGCACCAATTACCGCAACAGGGGGTCGGCAGGTAGCTGCCCCTTTGAAGTAAGATTAACCCAAAAAAATAATTACTTACGAATTTTATTGAATTTCCAATGATACGACATTTAGTGTAGATATGTGGGCAAATAATAGAAACTTTTTAGAACATCCGACAAACGCGTGAAAAAATTTTCATTCGTCATTCAAACAATATTTTTATGAAAGTCACCCCAATATTTTTATTTGCCCAGACAGTTTATTAAATATTCAAAGTGAAATATACTGTAAAATGAAAAGCTCAAATATGTATATAAAAACGACCCGAAAAAAAAACTGTAGATAAAAAACAATTATGTGAATAATTTAATAGAGGAATATACCTAATGAAAACCAAATTTCTAGATTTTATTTAATTATATGTTTAAGTTTCAAATTTTTACCAAATTAATATTTAAATAAATAAATTGGTAATTATTATTAGATATTTTATAAGTGTATTTTTTTTTACTTTTAAGTTTCTATGTCGTTTTTGTATATCTGTATATTATAATCTTTATGTATTTTTAAATAAATATTTTAACTATATTTTTGTAATACACCTATACATATATTTAGAACTTCAAAGAATACTAAATTTAAATAGGGTAAACTTAAATGGTAAGTTTATATTATTCAATAAAGTGCAATACTATCTGCGGGGGTTCCTAATCCTATATCCCAATTTTGGTGGGGTAACACGAATTGCGAACTATGATCACAAGTATCGAAGGGTCCAGGGGATAGCCGCTAATCCCTTACCCGAGTTGCGAACCGTGCCCTTTTTTGAAGACATAATGATGAGATGAATTGCGAACCAGGCCTAAAGCGAAATGTGACCGTTTTATGGCATTTAGGGTAATATACAAAGGACCATTCGAAATTGCATCCCGATAAAGATTGTCACGGGTTTAAATTCACAATAGTTATAACTAATTGCTTACCTTATGAATTCTCCGTTATTAAGGAGTAAATCGTGACAGGTTCAGGTTGATTTTAGTTCAGTTATAGTTAATCATCAACTTATAAATATATTCTGGCCTTGTGGCTGGAGGCCTAAGAATTTCACCACCCGAGGATATTCCAGGCGGAGTGGGTAAGAGTCCCCTAACCTTAACACTGCTAGCCCCTAATCCATATCGGTTACCTTGTCACCCCAACTTCAAGAAGTTCTTTTATATTGATTGGTTCTTTTACAGACATTTTTACTGACTCTACAGTAAGCCTCTTGTCGTACCAGATTTCCATAACCGGCGGTTTTTTTTTTCCATACCCTTGTTTCTTCTATACCGGTTACCCTCCTTTAGAAGAAATTATTTCAAATGGTTGACCTTGCATATTCATGGAATTTAAAAGGTTCTCTTTTGGGTATTTTCATAAAAGAAATCACACTGGGTATTTTCATAAAAGAAATCACACTGGCTTAATAGAGTTTCTTTGTAATATTAGAATCCGCATTGGGCTATACTACAGTACCATTGGGTTGGCTTCCCAACCTAACCACTTTCTGGATCCAAGTTTCGTTCTACCCTTAGTAAACTTATCGTTACCTTATCTATATTTTGTTATATCGTTTTCCTGTCTGGTTGGCTTTAGAATAACCTCATGGTTTTGGTTTCATTCGTAGTGGATCTACGACACATATTGTGGATTTCGAGGCCAAACCTTTGATTTTCCGACCGGGCCATTGGTTGTTGAGTGTCCGGTGGAAAAACCACTTGTTGGGATTTATAGAGGAAATTTTCAGAGTCTATTTAGTAGGAACTTTAGTATTGTTCACTTATGGTATCTTTCGTTGCTTGGATTCAGACCCTTGTTCAACATAACCATCGTTGACTCTTTCGTGCCTTGTGGCTGGAGGCCTAAGAATTTCACCACCCGAGGATATTCCAGGCGGGGTAGGTAATAGTCCTCCAACCTTAACACTACAGAATTCGGGACTTTCTGTTTTCTGTTCTTCATTTTTGCCTTGTCTCTGGTCCCCGAATCTGTATTATCTTACGTTACCTCCATCAGTAATTGTATTACGTTGCTTCCATTAGCATTTTCTAGTATGCTTCCGTCTCTTTCCTCCTTCCAAGTTTTTTTTTATTTTATTGATTACTGCGTTACCCTATTTGTGTCTGGAGCGAGGATTAGGCATACTGTACCTGCATTTTGTACCCTTTGAGTTTATAGTTTAGGGGTAATGTTGTTGTTGGGTTTGTAGTTGTGGATATTAGTCCGGTTTAGATTGGATATTGGTCCGGTTTAGGTTCCAAAATGCTCTTTTGTGGTTTTGTATTAGGAGTACATTAGGACTATGTATTTAGTTAGTCCCTAGGTTGCTAGGGAATTATGTTAGTTGGGGGGTTTATTTTTTTTTTGTTGTGGTTATCAGTCTGGAGTGAACTTTATCACTCTGGGTCCCTTCAGGTCCCGGGCTTCGGCCCAAAATGTCCCTCCGTTTTTCTTTGTATTACGGCCTTAGGCTCTGGTGGGTGCCGGGGCTGCACGGGAGGTCGCCTTTAGTGGAACTGCGTTGCTTACGCTCCGTCAGTGGGAGGTGGATTGCTCGCCGGCAGGGACCCGATGGAAAACTGTCACTATGCGGGGGTTCACTACTGCTGTAGGAGTCAAATGACCTTGCAGGGCCTCCCGTAAAAGTCTCGGCAGTACCGGAATCTTTGATGCCATAACTTGTCCCTTTGTCGGCGGAGGTCTAGAAGTGGGTGTGGATTGTGTTCGTTGGCTGCTGGGTGAAAGGGCTTTGTACACTGTAAAGTGTGAGGTCCAGGGGTGTGTAACCATGGCGCGTTTAACATCCTTCGCGAGGTCGCCCCTGGAAGTGTGCTTACCTAAGCGGACTTCGAATGCGGTCCTCCGAAATGGATGGACTAAAGCTGTTTCAGTCTGGTCGTGCGTTAACGCACTGGGTGCTTGCTCCCGAGTATTACTCGAAACTTTTGTTTTTCTTTTTTTTGTTTTTTTTTGTGTTGTTGGGTCGTATTCTTTACGAATTGGGTATGCGAATATGGCGTTTTATACATATGGATATTTCAACAATTTGTTCGTAGCTATTGTTCGGTAGATTTTCTCCTTTCTTAGGGGAGGGGATGTTGTCACGGGTTTTAATTCACAATAGTTATAACTAATTGC
This sequence comes from Altica lythri, assembly GCA_964028335.1. Taxonomy (NCBI): domain Eukaryota; kingdom Metazoa; phylum Arthropoda; class Insecta; order Coleoptera; family Chrysomelidae; genus Altica; species Altica lythri. The sequence goes on from OZ034805.1 coordinate 33,877,570, forward strand.
TTACCTTATGAATTCTCCGTTATTAAGGAGTAAATCGTGACAGGTTCAGGTTGATTTTAGTTCTGTTATAGTTAATCATTAACTTATAAATATATTCTGGCCACAAATTGTTACTTATATTGTTTTAAAAGTTTATTTATTAAAATTCAGAACAAATGTTGGGTTAGGACGTTTGAACTACTGTCAAGGACCAAAGAAATTTTCTGTTTCTTTTTTTCGTCGTAGAACTTAGAATGTTTTCGTCTGCAGTTCGTTATTTTAGCATCCGACATCTAAAGATTGTATATGAACGAGAAATTGAGTAATACTGGGATTTTTGGTGTTATCTTGTTAAATAATAAGATCTGTTGTTATTAAACGATTACTGTTTGCTCGTAAGTTGGTAGCTGTTGATCCTACGTTTATTGTCCCTATAGTAGTAGAGGCCATCTCTTATTTCGACGTGTGTCAAACTGTGGTGCATGTGATACGAGAGAACCAGGTCTTTTTCGTTTACCAGCTTTTGTTGTAAGAACGTGGCATCCAGAAGATTTTTGGTTTAAGTTTTAAATCGCGGTGAATCCGTAACAATTAATTTTGGATTTTTGAAACTAAACCTCAGTTTTTCCTATTGAATATTGTTGGAGTTAGTTTTCCTGTTATTTTGGTAGATTCGTTGGAAAAAATCCTCGTGGAGGGATATTTTGTGTAATCTTCTGTGGTAAGTAAAACGCCTTTTATTCATGTGGTTTGTTCAATCCTTATGGTTTTCTCTTTTCTTAGTTTATTTCGGACGAAACGTAGATAGATCAAGAAACAGACAGTAGGTAGATTTGGAGATTTAAAACCGTTCAGACGGTGAACTGTGGTAGAATTCCCGCAACTAGCAACGAGGAGATTGATTTACCCGTCTACCAGCTAGGGTGTCACTAGTTTAATGAAAGAAATCCTATCTTAATAGGTGAGTTACAAAATTTTATTTTTATAAGATTAATAACGCCATATGGTCACAATTTTGGTTGTAATATCTTTATTTTGCATATGTATTTCTTTGTGTCTTGTATGTAGGTTATTAATGTGAAACTAGACTCCTTTTTGCTTATTCTTTTACTATAATTAATTAATTTTATTTTAAATTTTGATTTAATTTATTGTTATAATTTTGGTTGTGACTAGCAAGTCAAATTTAGGTTTGTTGAGTACATTTAAATCATTAGTTTTGCTCATTAATTGTAAATTCAGAGAAGTCAACTTCTAAATGTTGTATTATTCATTTAAATTCATTTTTTTTATTCTTTCATTGTAGTACAAATTTAAGTTAATGTGTTCAAATTGTATTAAAGTTATTAAATCAAATTAATTCAAGGAGTCATTAAAATCTGTTTAAGCTAATGTTAATACTAAATTACGATTTTAGGGTCCTAGATACAAGCATAAATTCTAGTTATAGGCTGAAATCCTAGACCTGATACTTAGTTCAAACTTAAGTTTTTGTGGTTGGTGCAAGCCTATTGGTTTTGGAACAGGCTTAGGTTTTGGAACCGACCTAAGTATTAGAAACGCCAAGGACTAACAGATAAGCCTAATTAGATTAAGTCGTAACTATAGTTAGTTAAGATTTATTTTTCTTGTTTTTTTTTGTATTGAGTGTGATCACACATATATTGATAAATTTAACTTTTAATATAATCCACATATTCTTATTTTATATAAACATCAATAGCGTTGTCAAGCACGAGGCTTGACAGTTGTGTAAATTCTTAAATTTTATTAAAGAAGGGTCTAGTTGATTTTTTGTTTTATTTAGCTCACTTTATCGTTTTTTTTTTATTGTGCAATTCAAATAGTACTGTTTAATATTTTGAATTTATTTAATTATCTCCAGTGGGTGAAGTGGTGCCTGGAACATCAGGGGTTTCCGATTTTAACCGAACAAATCGGTGGCGCACTCACTTTATTTTGGCACTTACCTTCTACGGCTGAGCTGGGCATAATTTGCCAGTAGAGAAACCACTACCGAACTCAACTGGAATTGAATTTCAATTAATTTTTTTTTTTTTTTTTTCAAAATTTGATTTTGTTTTTACTTACATTAAAATACGTGGCAAGATATTATAACCTGTATCGAAAAAGATCACAACGAAATTGCATCCTTACTAGATAACGTTCTGTTATGAGTGGAAGGTACGCGATAACCATATAATTAAGGACAGGTTGCCAAGTGTTTGAAAAATATGTTTAGTGAAATAATATTCAACAACAAATCAGATTAGACACGTATTTAGTAAAAAATTTATAAATGAAAATATCTCTTGAAATAACCATTCGTAATGATAATAATATAGAAATGTTGGCGCACTTTACTTTAACTTTTTTAAAAAATATATTTATTTCTTAAAATTACAAAGTTTTATTATGAATTGAAAAATACAAAGATTACAACTATTTGATTCGAATGATGAAAATTGAATGAATCTAAAGAATAATAAAAATTATATCAAAAGGATGTTTTACGTAATTTCTTAAATGATGAATTTGCAGTTCTCATATTCGTTGCTTCTACTTGCATCAGTTCGGGAGATTGGACGATATTTCTATATAGGTATAATATTTATGTAGTCTAAAATCACTATTTATAAAAATATTAAACACAACAAATATACTGAATACCTACAAAGTTTTAAAAAGTACTGGATCAATTTGTTAAAAATCTTAAGAAATAACTATTTTATATATCTTATTATATTTACTGCTTTACGAAAACTGTATAAAATACAGCTTAATAATATACAAATATTTATATTACGGCCCTAATTCTATGTGAAACCGCTTGTACAAATTCAAATTTAGTTATTGTTAGGTATTTTTAATTCTAGCAGTTTTCGTTCAGAATTTTTTTTCTATTAAACTACGAGAATCTGCTCTGGGTGTTAAAAAAACACTATTTTTTTTATAGTTGTATTAATTTAAAATTGTAACAACACGTTAAGAAAATGGTTTATGTTGGGATGTGCGGAATAAAATGAAGAATTATATTTAGCATGAAAATATTCGCAACAGTTTATTGTTCTTTCTAGCGACGACGAATCTTCGCCCCAAATATATGGAGGAAAATTGGAATTTTCGCTAATGTAATTGTCCACAAGATAGTCACAAATTTCCGATATTTGCATTTTTTGGTTTAATTTTTGCTAATTTAAACGCAAACACTTCTCCTACATCTTCAGGAGATTAATTTTAACACATTCTTCTTTAATATATTTAAAGGCATTATAGTATGATAAGGAAGTTTTATTGGAAAGAAGACAAAATAAGAGAGGTATATAATAGCAATTTTTAAGACCCAGTATGGTAAACAATTGTGTAAAAATCTAGGAAAGTATTAAAATTTACCATTTACATACCAACATGAAGTAGTAGATAAAAATTGTAAATTTGAAAAACTCAAATAAAAATAACAATATTATTTTTTTCGCCATTTCTAAGTAGGAAAGATTTATTTATATTCGTCAGGATATAAGCAGATTCAATTGAAGCATGAAAATCGGATATATTGTTTGGCAGTTTAAGTAATACAGAAGCTCTAGCATTATATATATTTTGTCTAATCCTTACATTGTCCTTTGTAGTGAAAATATCAATACCAGTGTTTTTAATTTTACTTCTAATAAGTTTGACGGGCTTTTCACAAATGTCACTTACTGCCTTGCGTTTAAGTGAATTGCTTAAAAAATTTCTATTAAAAACAACTCATTCTAACTTTTTATGATTATGGTCCAATACCGATTCTACCAATACATCTTCAGCTTTGAGTTTTTACAAAAGCCTTATATGTTCGTTTGCTGTACGGCCACTCTTTCACTGTGTTTTTAACTAACATTTTATGAAAACTAAAACTATATCCGCCAATCACTAACAAGGATATTCCTTTTTCAGTAATACAGAACGTTACTTCCATTTTGACAGGTACTTGTCTTAACACTTGTCTTCTCACTTACAAATGTTTACTAAAGAAATGGTGGATAAAATAATAAATCCAAGCAGGTAAAATTGATAAAATATTTAAAATAATTAGAAACACAGTCAACCAGGGCATAATCTTCTTGTTGTGGATTACTAGATATAAAAGTATCTTAATATCAGATTTTCCTCATAGATGTGTGTCATTAGGAAGAACCCATTTCTAATTTTATGGAATATTTGTTAAAGCATTATCAAAAGAAATTACAAATAACGAGGATATATTTTTTTTTTAGGGAACAACAAATTCATGATATTAATTTCGAAAAAAAATATTGTTTGTGGAGTTTCCAAATTCTCATTATTATGCTTGAAGTTTGGCAACACTGTATATCTAATTTCATTATTTACCACGATTTTACCCTATGAATGAAATTTAACTCGCAGATGCAATTTCGTTGTACCCCGGATGCAATTTATGTATGAAACTTTCTACTTGCCTATTTTGGGATGCAATTTCGAAAGACCGTATTCAAATACATAATACAGAAATGAACCCTTTAGTAATATCAATGGTACAAATAAATAGCTTAATTCGGGTTCGTTTTTTCGGATCGTTCTAGAATTTTTGAATTAATGTTGACTGTGCAGAACTAGAAGCGCTGTGTGCTGTGTGTTAAATCCACACCCTAATATTGCCCTGTTTATCGCAAATTTGCGACATATCCAGACAGATTCTTATATTGGAATGAATAGCATTGCTGAATCGCATTCTTTTAAGAGTTTTAAGTTATTTGCGCCAAAATGCATTTATTTTACAAAATATTAATTCATATAAAGAAAAAATTGTACAAAGATATAATTTTATAAAAATTGTTTCTCATAAATATAGCCCTGTTAAACACAACATCAACATTGTATGTAGTGTCAATATTGTTTGATTATCTGTAAACATTGTAATTGACGAACAAATTAAAATTGGAATACTAATCTATGTAAATATTTTTATACCTAGGTACCTGTTCCTACTCGGGTTCATAATTTCGCGAAGGGATTAAACCATCCAAAAATGTACGGTTCGCAACTCAGGTGAGAGATCGGTCAGCTGATAAGATGTAGTTCGCAATTCGGGTCGAGGATTAAAAAAGTCTGACCACGGTTCGCAACCGATGCGCCCCGATTTTCGTGGTGTGATTTAAAGGTAGGATTTTAGAACCCCCCGTGCAATTTAATAGCGCCCTCAAAATTGACGTCATTTTTTCTAAATTAAAATATTATTAGTTAGCAATATCGAAATCATCCGAAAATTGAGTACCGTAACGTTTTGTTTCCCATGACGTATAAGTAATCAACTCAACAAATTTTACTTTGTTCGCAATTAAATTCTAGAATAAAAGAAAAAATTAAATTAATAAAAATTTGTTAAGATTTATAGTTAATCTGGTTAATGTGGTAAAATTTGAGACAAAATAAGAACGTCGTTGTTATTAAAGCTAGTTTGTTAGTCTGGCACCCATATCCAGGGGTATATTAAAACTAGAGGTAAGTATATTAAAACTAATGGTAGGCACCTATACACAAAATTTAAAAAAATATATATATGATTTTTCATTAATTAAATTTTTAGCAATTTTCTTAGTCAAACTAAAAAATGTAGGTTTGTTTATTTCACATTTAACATTTTTTTATCAAAATGAGGAGTATTTTTTTTACTACATAAAAGATTGGTGCCCTGAACGAACACGTATCTCACACCTCATCATGCCTTCAATAAATAGAAGTTTTCTTTTTCCCTATATAAAAACGTAAATCATTTGGCTAGTTATATCACTATTTAGACCAAACGATCTGAAATGAATTTTTGATCACACGTCCCCGCAGAAATTTTGATCGGTACCTTTTACTAAGAAGAGTCTATGCTAATCTAAAACAAGATATTTTTTTGTGGTCTTCTGTACGAAATTTCGTTACTAAAATCAATCTGTTTAAAGTCTTTATAAGAAGTTATTTTTTGAGGTCTCCCAGCTTGTCTGAAATACCTACACTTTGAATCCAAACAATTGCACCGGTGTTTTTAATGTTTTTCTTAAACTGACTTTTAAGTAATGCCGTAAACAACTGGAAAACAACAAAGGAAATGTAAATAAAAAGATATTTGCAATCAATTTTATTACTTACCTAAATTAAATGCTTGTTTAGATACCAATAAATTGTCGAACAAGAATCCTGAAAGTTTGGATCAACTAGAACATTAAAGCGTTATTAACTGGGATTATAATAGTAACAGAAAGCCAACAATAGATGAAGGTGGCAAAAATTGGAACTTGAAACAGCCACTAAACATGTTTATGGTATCATTCCAAAATCAAGAAGATATCAAAAAAATATTTGGCATTACCGATCCAATGGGCATGAAAGTGGAAATTGTCTAATTAGGGAAATAAATAAATACCTCAGTGTCAGAAAGAGATACTTTAGTAAGCAGCACAGATGTATAAGATTCACTGGTACTCATCTAACTAGTCAGTGCAACAAACAAGAAATATGAGAAGCTACGATAAGATGGCAATAAAGCAGATGTCCATCCCATAAAACAGCGTTATTATTCAATAAGGAAGACTACCAAAAAACTTAAAAGATCTATCATTCACGACCCTCCCATAAAAAATACAGATGTTAGCTGGGCCAGCAATAATATCAAAAAGCTAAGCTAATCGTCTTACAAAACATCTAGATGACATATTCCAAACGAAGGAAATGATCATAAGGAACTAAATGATATTTACCAATACGAACTCCTAAAGAAGTCCAAAAAAGATATTAATCCTAAAAAAAGCCCTGGATTTGATCTGTTAACAGGAGCAGTAATAAAAAGAACTCATTTTATGAATACATAATTTAGACTTTAACACGTAACGTTTGACTAAAAAGTGGCACAGGTCATAATGATAGCATATATCACTGTTGCTGCGTAATATCAAAACTAGTTGAAAAACTAATGGTAAAAGTATTAAAAGTATTATACAGACTGAAACCTGATTCCTCCTTATCAGTTTGATTTAAGGAAAGTCATTTTACCTTGGATCAAACACATAGAATTAATAATTAAATGGAAATAACACTGGAAAAAAAGAAAGATGGGCATTAGGATCTTATTTTCACTAACTAAAAAGAGACGACTAACACATTTCACTCAATTATTGAAATATTATATCCTAAATAGATACTTCAAAGACAAGCAAGAGGACTCATATTCTGCGCTAAAAGAAATCAAAGCGCAAAGTAGTGTACTAAGACAGCTACTTTACCTATATACTATACACCAATAATATTCCAGACCGTAAAGAAGATATAATGGACACCATCGCTTATGATTAGGCTATCCTTCGTTGATGAAGACCATCAAGAAACCGCAAGAAAACTCCCAATTTTAGTAAATAAAAATCAATCATTTTACATTAAAATGAAGAATTCAACAGACTGGTACAAAATCAGTCCATGCCAATTTCACCTACAAGGAAGTAATATTAGCCTATTATAATGGATAACTTTCAGGGCCTTGTTGCAGATTCTGCAAAATACCTGGAGCTACATTTAGATAACAGACTGCCATGAAAAGTCCATATAAAAAACATAAAATTTAAAAAGATGTACTGTATGCTTGGAAAAAATTAAAAACTATCAATTAAAGACAAGGTACTAATTCATAAGCAGATATCAAAAAAGGGTAATAAGCAGCAGCGTGTATGGTACGTAAAAAACATTTGCATCCACCAAGATCTGAAGGTGGAAACAGTGGAACAAATAATAGCCAAATGGGCCCAGTAGACATAAAAACGTCTACTACAACAAGTGAATATCTTGGCCATCCAACTTCGTGGTAACGTAGATATAAAAAATTGCTCAAGTGGACAAAACCCTTCGAGTTAGGGAAGTGAAAAAAAAAATGTGTAAAAGCAGAGCATTGTGCGAGATTAATATACTACTTACGTAAAATGTACATATTACTGTTAGTACCTATAGAAACATTATTGAATGGAATTGTAAGTTACAATTTTAACAATTTAGGCATTGATTATCCCTGATCAGATTGTAGTACAAGGTACCCTTAGTTTGTTGGTATTAAAAAAATCAAATACTAAATTAAAAAAATAGTTGTAGGTATTTACTTTTTATTTATGATAAATTTTTATTTATATTAAAGGTAATTGAATTTCAATTTGATTTATTCTAAAATGCCTATTTCAAACAATTATTTTAAAACAACAAAATGTGTTAACATTTTTTAATGGGTTCAGAGTGCTGATTAATATTAAAATCAATATTTTAATTAAATTTATACCCACAATTTTAATGAAAATAATAAACAATATTAATTAATAAACTTACTTAAAACATTATACTCACATTTAGTTAACAGAACATGGAATAGTAGTTGTAATGTTGGCAATAAAGAAGGATTTCGTTAAGTTAATTGTGTAGCCATCGAACTTATGTTACTAGAGGCTGAGTCCTACTCACTCTCTCCCTTTCTGAGAGAGAGAAAGAAAAAGAAAGAGAGAGGAAGAAAGAGATAGACAGAATTGAGACTAATTGCTACCTTCGATTCTTTAAATTGTTATCGGGAATATAAAGTTGTGCATACGCTAACTTTTGATCAATTATAAGAGTGGTGCAACGTAGTTATATATTCTTTCTGTCTGTACCCATTGTACGCTCAGAGCAATAAAAACTGCTACTACTTAGTATATGCTCGATAATAGATAAACTGTTTTTTAGATAATTATTAATTGTAAGATAAAATGCAAAAAGTGAAATATCAATTATTTATAATTGCAATTCTTCTCATCGGGACAGTCAAATATACTTCGTTTATAGCAAGTTTGTGCATCATTGATTCAAGTTGTACACGATATTAAAAATGAGTATCAAGACATACCATCTCAGTAAATCCAGATGTGAAATACGGAGCAAAGTTTAATCACGATTAGAGTCTAAATATTAGATAATAAAATAACTTCCTTGGAGAAGTTACGCCGCTTTAAAAGCGTCGTAAATCTTTTTAAACCTTTGTTGTTATTATAATTTTTCGTTATTTTTGCCTGCAAACTTTTAATTCCATTGAAATTAAGTAGAAGTAGCAAAATATGTGTTAAATTAAATAACAAATAACAGTTCTTTATACGTATACGTATTTATTAATTTTTAAAATCTATTAGCTACAGATCTGTCAATATGAATAATTCATTATTCATCAATGGTCGAAAACCAATTTAAGTGAAATTGGTTTAACATGATTGGCATTCTAAAAATGAAATCGAATAGAATTTATGATATTTTTATCATATATCAAATTTATGATTTGATATACTTAAACAAAATTTATGGCACTATAAAAAGAGATTTAAGATTTTTTTTAGTAACCGAATATTATGAAAATGATATTTAAAAAGTATACAACTAAAACAAAATAACTTTTATTGCATCAGTTGATATCATTGTCTAATTAAAAAAAAATGTGAGCCGTCACGGGACGCCTGGCAGATGTGAAACATCAACATTATTTTGTAAAAGTAGGTATATGCAGTATTCAATAAAAAAAAGAGTGTGCGTGTAACCTTTACGCGCGATTAAAGTAACCATTGAAAAATTTAAAAACTTTGAAAATTTTGAAAATTTTCAAAATTATCATGATTTTCAAATTTTTGAAAAATTTTGAAAATGTAAAAATTCTTTTATTAAAAAGTTAAATTTGTTTATTATTGGAACAATTGGAACTATGTTCCTTACGGTAGGCTTGGAGAAGATAGGGATTTTGCGCTGTGACTGAACTGAAAAAAATGTAATAGTAAAAACCGTAACGAAAAACCCGTAACGAGACGTAGAATGCTCGCCTGCCACGCGGGAGGCTCGGGTTCGATTCCCAGCCGATGCAATTTTTTTTTGTATATATCTTAACTTTTACCTTTTTTTGTTAAAGTAATATGAGATATAATTTTTAAAAATCTTGATAGTTGAAAGTAGTTAGGAAAGGTGAGAAGAAATAAATGTATACATTACTCTTTAAAGCTTACCTTGAATTTTAAAGAAGCTTTTTTCTTAACGCCAAGATTAAATGAGACGCAGGCGTTACAGTCGTATACACAAGCGAGTAGTGTTATGTGTCGATTCTTTATTAGCCGAAGGAACATAGTTCCTATCTTGTGTCCCATGAAACCATTTTAACTTGTTTAGTTTTTATATTTATTTACCTAAATTTTATAAGATAATATGCACTTTTAAGTCTATATTTCAATTTTTAATATTTTTACACATCAGTAAAAGTATTAAAAATTAAAATATGAGCTTTAAAAGTGTATTTCTATATAAAACAATTCATACCCTGTCCCGCCAAATTTTTGAATCGATGAGCTTCTTCCCCCTATTGTTGGCGCGCTACCGTCGCGTCGCTCAAAACATGACACCAATTTCATATAAGATATCAGTACATCTCTTATTGATTATTATCGATGCGTTAGGTTTTTTACGTCATGACGTCACCGTCACCACGCGAGAAATCTGATTTACGTGCCGCTATAGATGTTTCACATCAAAAACAAAAATTAAATTTATGTTATCTTTTTCTTCAAAAAACATATAATCATTTTCGAAATAAACCCATTTTTCTAATATTTTTCTTATTGAAGTTACATATCTAATTGAAAAGATAAATAATTTAGTAAACTAAGCAATAATTGTAGCATTTTAATGGTTACTTTTACAAGAAAACATGATTATATGATTTTTATCATCATTTTTAGAAGGAAACGTTCACTTCTATTAGTTTTTGTCTCTACAGCATTTAATAAGTTATGAAATTCAAAGATATCTCTAAGAAGTTTTGGTATAGTTTTACGTCTAGCAACATACATATTTTTCTGATGCGTTCAACGTCATAATTAGTAATAGTTTCACATGTGGTTTCTCTTACCTCCTTTCTAATTATATTTATTGGTTTTGCCGAAACATCTTCAATTGATTTAATTTTCACTGAATTGCTTACACTTTGTCTGTTCAGAAGTTCTTCAGATATGTTTCCATGGTTGGAACAAGATTCTATCACTTCCACACTGTCTACTTTGGTTTTAACAAATGCCTTGTACGGCGGTTTCCCATCTTTTTAAAGTGTCTTTTGCTAAGAACTTGTGAAAAGAGAATTTATAACCGTCGATAACTAGTATGTCTTTGCCTCTTTTACTTATTGATGCCTCCATTGCAAAATTTTCTTATTCTCACTGTACTATAAAAACAACTTTCACAACTTTCTTCGTTTTAACAAATGTTTGTTTATTGTAATTAGATTCTCAAAACAACTCTAAATAATCTGCTGTTAATCCTTCTTATTGTTTATTAGATTTTCAAAGGGGACTACTAATTGCAACTTTAAGGAACCTACCTTAATAATCTTTTTTAGATATGATTTTTAGATAAACACCTGAATAAGATGATCCTTAATATAATTGATATTTTCAAATTTTTAAAGTTACCTAAAATTAAATTACATTTGAAATCTAATTTTCTTTTCAAGTGTCCACCCATAAAATAATTAATGCAATAATCTTCACTTACAACAAGATACTTTTCTGGTTATTATTAAAAGTATGTATAAGACCTATTTACTTATTTCGAACTTTTTTAAAATAAATAACCATCTTACCGTCCTTTCATAGATAAAAATTACTATTTGGCAACAATGCTTCAATTTCTGAAACAATCCCCATTAATTCATATTAACTTCGGAGTGAATTCGACCTATACTGGGAGTGAATTCGACCCATGAAAAAAATACCTGCTCAAAATGGGAGTGAATTCGACTCTGTCCATTTTTTTCGGATCACTCATTTTTCTGGTAAGAGCTATAAATGATTCAACGTTTATTTATATCTAGCAGGCTGTTTTTTTATTTATTCACGTTGGTATTGGTTTTGGTCATGTTGGTGTTTGAAAGTTACCAAGTCACTGCAAGTCACAAACTGACAAGCTTGACAACAAATATCATAAATATAATGGTTAAATGCATTAAAAAAATTAAAATGCCGGATAAAAATTGTGTAGATACAAAAAAATGAATACAAAGATGATATTACATGTTTAGAAAAGACCAAAAAATTTCAGAAGATGGATTTATATAAGATCTCTTAGGTTTTTAATGTAAGTACTAATTGTGTTCCTATACAAGATTATTCCAATGTTTTTATCAGCAAGTAGTTCCAAACATTTTTAATTTCATTAATAGTTGTATATGAAATTATTTGTTACATTAAATACACTTTTACATTCTTATACATTCAAATTACTTATAATTTATTAAACATACTTAACCTCAATATTCTCCTGTCAGTCATTATTTAACAATGTTGTCAGATTACACACGTTTTAAAAATAAAATATTTTCATTAATTCTTTTTAATAACAATGATCCATCATGATAATTAAAATGTAATTTAATAGGACATGGACGAATCGATGTTTTATTCATTAATCTATGACCAATCAAATATCATTTAAATTTTAATTTAATACATTTTTTAAATATTTCGTGTTTTTTAGATTAGTGTTAAATGTAAACAAAAAATCTTAAAAAAAGATTTAGTTAATCGTAAAGAAGCGGCAAATAAAAGGAAGAAAGATAAAGCAGATACATTTAAGAGCTTCATTTAAAAAAAATTGCAGCGGCAGATTTGGACGTACAATTCCAAAAACGAATATTTTACTTATTTATACAAAATTATTGATATATAAACTTAATACCGTGAACTGACGACAAATTTTAAGTGAGCGAAGACAGCAAAATCTTTTTCCTTCAGAAATTTATGGAATTAAAAAAGTTGAATATTCTTAGTCGTTACTTGATGAAAATCCATATTACAAGAATATTAAAATACTAAAAGTATTGAGATTTTCACAATTTTTATTTAATGTATAACGCGTTTCACTATCTTATAGCTTCATCAGATACATAATTAAAATCGAACTTACAAAGTTATGATATAAATAAAATGAAATGTGACATAATGACACAATGATGGTCGAAAATCATGTGGTATAAATAAACTGAAATAAAACAAATGTACTACAAATTGCAATAAGGACAAAGTTAATAATAATAAATTTTTACGATAGTAGTAATATATACAGGATTAGTACATAGACCTTTATGTAAATAAATTTAATAACGGTGAATTATTTAATTCTGTTTGATCATTCAGTAATGTATCAGAGTGTTTACATTTATTAATTTCTAGACTTTCTAATAAATTTAATTTAAAACCTTTATTTTCTTGGTGTAAAATATCAAAATTATTATTAAAATTATGGTTTTCAGAAATTAGATGATTTGAGTATGTAGAATCAGTTTTTTTATTAAGGAAGCTTCTGTTATGTTCTGTAATACGCTTTTTAAAAGTTCTACCTGTTTGTCCTATATATACTTTATTACAAGAACCACAATTAAGTTTATATACACCCGATTTTTGATCTTTTGAATTTTTAGTTTTATTGTTCTTAATGTATTTCCCTATTGTATTATTGGTTTTATATGAAATCGTAAAATTTTGTTTCATTAAAAAAGATTTTAATTTAGTACTACTTTTACCTAGATATGTTAAACTTTTGTATTGTTTAGTTTCTTTTATGTACGGATAAACTTCTTGGATGGCTTGTTTATAAGCTTTTTTAGAAATAATGTTGTCAATTAATTTGTGGTCGTAGCCATTATTAACTGCTATTTGTTTGATACTCAAATATTCTTTATTATAATTATTTTCAGTTAAAGGTGTATTCAATAATCTATGGATCATACTATTATATGCTGCGTGTTTATGTTGAATTGGATGAATAGAAGTATTGTGGATAGTTATATCTGTATGGGACGGTTTATGAAATATAGAAAATTCATGTTTTTTATTTACTCTATTAATTGTTAAATCCAAGAAGTTTATGCTATTTTCATTTTCTAATTCTATAGTGAAATTAATTTTAGGATGTATATTATTAATGAACTCAAGAAAACTATTTAATTGTCTGTTGGTACCTGTAAAACACGCAATAATATCATCTACATACCGATACCAATATATGAAATTTGGTGACAGATTATGTTTGTGTATAATATTTTCAATGTTATCCATAAATATTTCTGCTAACAAGGGACTTAAGGGATTTCCCATAATTAAGCCTTCTTTGCAAATATAAACATTGTTATTGAATTCAAAATAGTTTTGTTTTAAACAAACTGAAAGTGTTGATAAGATTTCTTCTTTTATTACGGGATTGACAAAATTACTAGTTAGAAGATTTTCTATTAATTTAATGGTATCTTGAGGAGGTATACTTGGAAATAAATTTTGAACATCAAAAGAAACTAGTTTTGAATTATTTGGTAGTGTTAAATCTTTTATATTATTTATTAACTCACTTGAATTCTTAATGATAAATTTAGGTTCAAATTTGGTATATTGTTTAATAATATCAATCAATACATATGAAACTTTAACTGCAGGGGCTGTAATATATGATACTATCGGTCGAATTGGGTAATCTTGTTTATGGAGTTTTATTAAGGAATATAAATAAGGTGATTGCGGATTCATGATAATTAATTTAAATAAATCTACAGGATCAAAAATACTACGACAATTATGAACTAATGTTTTAATTTCTTTTTGGAAAATTTCTGTTATAGCCATAAATAAACAATCATATATACAAAAAACTTTAAATTTTATTAATTTAGGAAAATATGAAATATGTAGAAAAAATCCAACAGAAATTTTCCAAAAAGAAATTAAAACATTAGTTCATAATTGTCGTAGTATTTTTGATCCTGTAGATTTATTTAAATTAATTATCATGAATCCGCAATCACCTAATTTATATTCCTAAATAAAACTCCATAAACAAGATTACCCAATTCGACCGATAGTATCATATATTACAGCCCCTGCAGTTAAAGTTTCATATGTATTGATTGATATTATTAAACAATATACCAAATTTGAACCTAAATTTATCATTAAGAATTCAAGTGAGTTAATAAATAATATAAAAGATTTAACACTACCAAATAATTCAAAACTAGTTTCTTTTGATGTTCAAAATTTATTTCCAAGTATACCTCCTCAAGATACCATTAAATTAATAGAAAATCTTCTAACTAGTAATTTTGTCAATCCCGTAATAAAAGAAGAAATCTTATCAACACTTTCAGTTTGTTTAAAACAAAACTATTTTGAATTCAATAACAATGTTTATATTTGCAAAGAAGGCTTAATTATGGGAAATCCCTTAAGTCCCTTGTTAGCAGAAATATTTATGGATAACATTGAAAATATTATACACAAACATAATCTGTCACCAAATTTCATATATTGGTATCGGTATGTAGATGATATTATTGCGTGTTTTACAGGTACCAACAGACAATTAAATAGTTTTCTTGAGTTCATTAATAATATACATCCTAAAATTAATTTCACTATAGAATTAGAAAATGAAAATAGCATAAACTTCTTGGATTTAACAATTAATAGAGTAAATAAAAAACATGAATTTTCTATATTTCATAAACCGTCCCATACAGATATAACTATCCACAATACTTCTATTCATCCAATTCAACATAAACACGCAGCATATAATAGTATGATCCATAGATTATTGAATACACCTTTAACTGAAAATAATTATAATAAAGAATATTTGAGTATCAAACAAATAGCAGTTAATAATGGCTACGACCACAAATTAATTGACAACATTATTTCTAAAAAAGCTTATAAACAAGCCATCCAAGAAGTTTATCCGTACATAAAAGAAACTAAACAATACAAAAGTTTAACATATCTAGGTAAAAGTAGTACTAAATTAAAATCTTTTTTAATGAAACAAAATTTTACGATTTCATATAAAACCAATAATACAATAGGGAAATACATTAAGAACAATAAAACTAAAAATTCAAAAGATCAAAAATCGGGTGTATATAAACTTAATTGTGGTTCTTGTAATAAAGTATATATAGGACAAACAGGTAGAACTTTTAAAAAGCGTATTACAGAACATAACAGAAGCTTCCTTAATAAAAAAACTGATTCTACATACTCAAATCATCTAATTTCTGAAAACCATAATTTTAATAATAATTTTGATATTTTACACCAAGAAAATAAAGGTTTTAAATTAAATTTATTAGAAAGTCTAGAAATTAATAAATGTAAACACTCTGATACATTACTGAATGATCAAACAGAATTAAATAATTCACCGTTATTAAATTTATTTACATAAAGGTCTATGTACTAATCCTGTATATATTACTACTATCGTAAAAATTTATTATTATTAACTTTGTCCTTATTGCAATTTGTAGTACATTTGTTTTATTTCAGTTTATTTATACCACATGATTTTCGACCATCATTGTGTCATTATGTCACATTTCATTTTATTTATATCATAACTTTGTAAGTTCGATTTTAATTATGTATCTGATGAAGCTATAAGATAGTGAAACGCGTTATACATTAAATAAAAATTGTGAAAATCTCAATACTTTTAGTATTTTAATATTCTTGAATTAAAAAAGCGCAATGAAATCATCAGATTCTTGTACATAGACATGGATATAAAAAAATGATACTCGAACGCGTCGATGGGTACAGTAATCTGATTTAAAAGTAATCCATTGTATGTGTAACTAATCCTAAGAAAAGCGATTTACAATTTTACTCGCAGGAGCAAATGGTGGGTCAATAGGGATGTGATTTGTTATTAGACTCTTCAAATACTGACATTGACTATCACAAAACTATAAATGGTGATATTTACAAAAACTGGATTGTTAATTCACTTATTCCTGCTTTATTCAATTTTCCAGAGAAATTTGTAGTAAAAAGGGATAATGCTTTAGTTAATTCTGTACAACAAAACAGACCACCTACATTTTCAGCAACAAAATTAATTACAGAAATGGTTACGCAGCAATAACATCGAATTTGATAAAAAAATTTAAAAAAATTCGAAAAGAGGTTGACCTTAAACGCCATCCTTGCAACTTCCCCCTAGTTTTAACCGCAAAGCTATAGTAACGTGACGTATTTTGACGTTTTTGACTTTTTTTGAAATGTTTAACAAGCCATAACTTTTTAACGCGGTATTCGATTTTGATGTTCAAGATGGCATTCGACGCAGTTTAAGCCGTTTAAAAGTTACAAGAGGTTTACATACACACACACACACACACACACACACACACACACACACACACACACACACACACACACACACACACACACACACACACACACACACACACACACACACACACACACACACACACACACACACACACACACACACACACACACACACACACACACACACACACACACACACACACACACACACACACACACACACACACACACACACACACACACACACACACACACACACACACACACACACACACACACACACACACACACACACACACACACACACACACACACACACACACACACACACACAACACACACACACACACACACACACACACACACACACACACACACACACACACACACACACACACACACACACACACACACACACACACACACACACACACACACACACACACACACACACACACACACACACACACACACACACACACACACACACACACACACACACACACACACACACACACACACACACACACACACACACACACACACACACACACACACACACACACACACACACACACACACACACACACACACACACACACACACACACACACACACACACACACACACACACACACACACACACACACACACACACACACACACACACACACACACACACACACACACACACACACACACACACACACACACACACACACACACACACACACACACACACACACACACACACACACACACACACACACACACACACACACACACACACACACACACACACACACACACACACACACACACACACACACACACACACACACACACACACACACACACACACACACGTACATACAGACATACAGACACCCTCGTAAAAATAGTCAGGGGAGGTTCCAAATACCTCAAAACGTTGAGATCCGATGAGAACTCGATTTTCGAAAAACGGGGTAAAAACAATAACTTCCCGATTTAAAAAAAAATCAATTTTTTTTTGGCGGGAGGTTAAAAAAAGACAATTATACTTACACAATACAGAAGCAACGATAAGAGATGTAATAGATGAAATATTAAACCAACATAGACATGATTTACTTCGATTACCTTCATTTTGCACTTTTATATTTGGACAAAACTTGGACAGAAGCGTTAAGACAAATGTACACCCGACATGTGGAAAAAATATTGTAGACATACAGAAGAAATTATTTTGACGGATTATACTTATTACATAAAAAATTGTTCACTTGACAACATTTTACCCTTGATACTGAAGGTGAATTGAAAATACATAACGAATAGATAAACGTGACAATAGTTTTAACCAAATCTGTTAATTCAATTTTTGTTGTTTATATGTTTTTTTAATGTTGTATGTTTCATTTTTTTTACTTTGCTTATTTTACTATTAGTGTATCTGCTTTTCTGCTGAATTATTCCACTGTAACCATTGAACACATATTAAACGGATTTCCATTATTTGAAGCATAACATTTTGTGGGAGGTTTTATCTTTGTTTTACTTATCAAAATAGCTGAAACCAATTGGTATGTCATAATGCTGCACTACCTGAAAAGCTTCACGAAAAATTCTTTAATATATAGTTGCTGTAATACTTATCGACAAAATATAATATTTTGTATTTTCTCATTTATAGCTGGTCCAATTTAAATGTTTGTTGTAAAACTTATTTGATAATACCGTTATATAGACATAGAAAATTTGTTCTAAATTGCAAATGAAGACTTTTATGTAAATGTTTTTATTGTTTGCTCTCATTTAATTACTATTATTTTGTAAATGCGTTCATTATATCTAAATATATATTTTTAAATTCACGATTTCCTTTTTTTGTGAAAGTACTAAGTTTTAATGATTTGATGGCGCTGAAATGGAGTACACAATTGTTATTTTATTTATTGTCACTAACATTATGATTTTATTGAGAACGTGACAACAGCGCATTTACAACTGAAAATAAGATTAAATATACAGGGCGAAATTGATCACCCTAACAAGGCCTACTTTGCATTGAATGATGTATATAATCCTGATTATTTAAAAAAGCGTAGTTCGGCCTCTTATAATATTGGCTTTCATTAAAATTAGATGTCAAGTAAGTTTGACAAGAAGCATTTTTGTTGCAAAGAAAAGCCCAGATGTTCCAGAACTCCTATAACGCCAAAAAGAATTAGATTTTCTAGGAGCCTCCTAATTTTGGAGTATCCAGTTGTCAGGGTTGGCCTTCTGTAGGGGTACCTACTGAGAGGAAGACATTAAAAAACACTTTGTTTCGGGGACAAAAAAATGGTAACTGCTTTTTTTGTTTTATTGAAACAGTTTTCAATAAAAATAAAACATGTGTGGACTAAGTGAAAGTATTTGGTGAAATTTTTACTTGGCATCCTTTCCCTTACATCAGAGAATTTAGGCCCAATCCACACAAAACGGACGTCGGGCAGAGACGTGGCGCGAACATTTGTCCCTTCGGCGTCTCTGCTATCTAAACAACATTTGACAGAAGCAACGTGGCGTACAAGATGGCGCACGCCAGTTGTTCACTACGTGTTTTCGTGTTTATCTTTAAAAATGCGGGCTGTTATTGACTTTCACATACAATTTTTCGAATAAGTTGGCATAAAAAAAATCGTAAAAAAAGATCCGGTTTACAAAAGAAAATAATCATTTTTTATTAAGACAATACACGTGTTTTGATAAGATTTGGCTCCCTACGACTATAACCTCTTCAGAATACAATTCTTTCGCGTTTTTCGTTGAATAAAGAAGCTAGTTGTAAAACAATATTTTTCAAAACTTCCGGAAAATCATTACAGAAATGGTATAAAATTGCTGGAAGATCATTGGAATAGTTGTGTTTAAGCTGAGATAACTTATATATATAAAAAAAACAATATTATTAAAAAATACAATTTCCATTTTTGATTTTAAAACATTTTAATTAACTTGTAAGTAACACAATTTGGTATTGTCTTGCTTTAAAAATCTGTTCCTTAGCATTTAACCAAACACTTACGATTTAAAGTTGTTTACTTAGTTAAGGTACATGTTCAATTCTTGCATTACGTCGAATGTTCCACCTGTTTTCCTCTTCTGCAACTAAAATAGATACACCCAATATATCTTTTTTGTTTTATTTACATAAACCAAATACACCAAAATCCAACATATCTTCATCATTTTCGTCACTTCTTGAAAAAGCCAGTTTATAGTCCACAAAATCAACAGGTTAATGACGTCGTTTCTCGCCATTGTGCCATGCCGAATCTGTGTGAATTGGGCCTAAAAGTGCTAACCTTACCTTAAGCTAGGGTAAGACACTAATTTTTTTACTGTAAATATTAGATTGATTTTTGTTACGTCATTTTAATCTTTCAAGGTACATTTGTGGCACAGTGTTTAAAGCAATATCTCGTAAGGATTTAATATTTTTAATTTTAAAATTTGTATTTTAAATATAATATTACTAAAAATTTAAGGATATATTTAAGGATTGTAAATACTTTTAAAGTCACAAAAACTAAATTTTAGCAGATTAAATATGGAACACTTAAATGAATAAGTAAACCCTCCGAACTATTTTTTTGTAGGTAAAATCAAAAATTTGATTTAATTTGATTTGATTTGAAATTTGTAATACAAACCACATCCAGAAAATCAAATATAAAACTTCTGCAACCAGCAAATAATCCACTGTTGTAGTCCAACAATCATGTAGGCAGGAGCGGCGATGTACCTAATAAAATTTCTGTCAGAAAATCATTACGTTAACGTTAGAACTATCAATTCAAAGTTTTCTCACGTACTCTTTTGAACGATTTTTCTACACTGATGGGATACTTTTTTAAAGTAGGTGCAGATTGTATTCCATTCAAATTTCTAATGCAGTACTCAACAAAAGTATTTAGCAAAACATAAGTAAGTATGTAGTAGTAATTAGATTTAAAAATGATACTAAGCCAGTATAAAAACAATCTAGAATCTATGGTACGTTATATTATAATGTATCTATCTAAATATATAAAACTCAAAGGTGACTGACTGACTGACTGACATAGTGATCTATCAACACACAGGCCAAACCGCTGGACGGATGGGGCTGAAATTTGGCATGGAGGTAGATGTTATAACGTAGGCATCCGCTTAGAAAGGATTTTAATTAATTCCACCCCCAAGGGGATAAAGTAGACGATAAAAGTTTGTATGAAACTTCGTCAATTTAAAACCAATCGGGCTGAGATTATGCGTAAATATAGCTTTTATACCGTAGGCATTCCCTAAGAACGGATTTCAATAAATTCCACCCGTAAGGGGATAAAATAGGGAATAAAAAATTGTATAAAACTTTGTCAATTTTAAACCGATCAGACTGAGATTTTACATGCATATAGCTGCTATGACGTAGGGATCCCTCAAGAAAGGATTTTGATTAATTCTACCCCTAAGGGGATAAAATAGGCGATGAAAGTTTGTATAAAAGTTTGTCAATTTTAAACCGATTGGGCTGAGATTTTGCATGCATATAGCTACTACGCGTAGGCATTCCCTAAAAAAGAATTGTGATTATTTCCACCCCTAAGGGAATAAAATAGGGGATGAAAGTATGTATAAAACTTTGTCAATTTTAAACCGATCGGGCTCAGATTTTGCATGCATATAGCTACTATGACATAGGTATCCTCTAAGAAAGGATTTTGATAAATTCCACCCCTAAGGGTATACAATAGGCGATAAAAGTTTGTATGAAAGTTTGTCAATTTTAAACCAATCGGGCTAAGATTTTGCATGCATATAGCTACTATGGCGTAGGCATTCCTAAATAAAGAATATTAATTCCACCCCCAAGGGGATAAAATAGGGGATTAAAGTTTGTATGAAACTTTGTCAATTTCAAACCGATCGGGTTGAGGTTTTGCATGCATATAGCTACTATGACGTAGGCATCCTTAAGAAAGGATTTTGATAAATTTTACCCCTAAGGGATAAAATAAGGGATGAAAGTTTGTATGAAACTTTGTGAATTTTAAAACGATTGGGCGGAGATTTTGCATGCATATAGCATACAAGTTTTTATACGTAGTTTTATAATATAAATAGTCTAATACCACTCGCGCTTTAATGTGCAGGGG
Organism: Altica lythri; assembly: GCA_964028335.1. Taxonomy (NCBI): domain Eukaryota; kingdom Metazoa; phylum Arthropoda; class Insecta; order Coleoptera; family Chrysomelidae; genus Altica; species Altica lythri. The sequence continues at coordinate 33,899,909 of OZ034805.1, forward strand.
GTTTGGAGCGGTGAGGCGGTAGCACGCTGCTGCTGGTTGACATGACACTGTCGATAGAAAAGTCTTGAAAATGACTTTTTTAAATTTCACTCCTAAGGATTTAAAATAGAGGTTGAAAATTTGTATAAAATTCGGTGGCAAAAAACTAAAGTTCACGCGGATAAAGTCGCGGGCGGCCGTTAGTATTTAAATATTGCAGCAAGCGTCATAAAATTGGTTAACGCTTTTTACAGTGTATTTTACCAACCAGGATAATATCACGATTACTACCTATTACACAATTACAGATGTGGCAACACTACAGCAATCATATATTTGATATATAAAAATTTATGTTTGACATTTGTGCTGTTAACGAAAAGTGACAAAATATAATAATATTAAGCTGATCAATTACAGCATCCGTTTCAAATAGACAATAATTAAAAAAATATGAATTTAATTCGTAAACATTTTAAAACAATGATTTTGTTATACTTCCGATTAAACAAAAGTGAAAAGCAGTACATCAATGCTCTAATCGCTGCATTTAGTAATGAGGCACTACTAAGACACATGAAGAAAGCATTTATTTCAACTGTATTCTAAACGCTTCTTCCTGCTTTAACATCGCCTGTCAAGGAGGTTGGAGCATAAAATCAATTTGTATAATAAACACTTAAATATGCAAAGATTAAATTTAACAATATAAAACGTTATTCTTCAAAATTCCAAAACTTTTTACAGAGATAAGTATTCACCTTTTTGTTTTTTTTTTTAAATTGCGGTCTTTGGTGGGCTCATCAACACCCTTAATGCTAACAAATGCTAATAAAACTATCTTTGTAGTTTAATGTTCTCTGCGGTATAGCTGAAAGAAAAGTATTTATTCTTCGGCATAGAGAGTAGGTTTAAAAAAATACCTACAATTTAGAACTTCCATAAAAAAAACCGCCATGAAAAAGCTGTGTTACCTTTTAAAATACCTACTTTGTTATGCGAAAAAGGAAGAGCCAATTTGTGAACTCTCAAATCGGGAACGTAAGCCGAATTTTAATATTTTTTATAACGGCATGCTTAAGTGGAGATATAATGCGACGACTTTCAGTTTACTTAATGGAGTCTTGCTGAATAAATTATGATTTTAAATAAGAATGGAGTGATATAATCAGACCAATACATTTTAACGACAGAGTACATAATTTTTTTACTAAATGTTTTTATAAATTTTTATAAATTCAGTTTTTGTTTCATACCTGAGCTAGTTAGTCAAAAATAAACTTCCTGCGTGAGGCTTGACAAAGTTGTTTTAGTAGATTTATATCTACTATTCAGCTGGTTCGCAGGTCACGACTTCGGGAAAATTTCACTACAGTTTTTCGTTTTGGGCCCCCCTGACCTCAAAAACACCTTCCGTTCAAAAGTTTATATATATATATATATATATATATATATATATATACTTTTGTATCATCTCTTACATATATATGTATATATATATATATGTATAGTTCCGATATAACGAAATCTGTGGACACGATAGCGGTCGCATTTCTTAACGGATCGAAATGAAATTTGGTACAAAAATCAATCGTCCAAAAATCTCGGTTAAGTTTGTTAATGGGCCAAATCGGTAAGGCCGTTTGGGCGTGCCATTAAATCAAAATGGAAAAAAATTCGTAACTTTTTTACTTCACCCTGTACAAAAAAATGTTAAAGGACTTTTTTGTTTGCCTTAAAGAGGCCTACAACTTTTATGTAAAACATTTTTTTTCTAAAACGTATACTTTTAATATATTCAATTAATATAAATCTACTGATGGGCCTGGCTTACCACGGGCCATTTTTTTTTATTCTCTAAATATTGTTTAATTGTTTTTTATTTTTGAGATTGCAGAATCGGTAAGAGATTAGAAAAAATGCGACCCTTGTCACTTCGGTGCACCTGAACTGCGGATAAAATCTATTAGATCCTTAATCCTACTCCTGAACTGCGAAAGAAAAATTTGGGACTTTTATTGCCCTTTTAATCTTCACTCGAATTGCGGAATAAATCGATTATGCCCTTTGAAAAATAAACATTTATAAATTTACTACATTTTCTGTTTGTCTATGATGTATTTGAATAAAAATAAAATGATTTAATTAACAATCTTTATTAATTTTATGATACAGTTTTAACTTAAAATATATTGATTTATGCACAAGATATTGCTAAAATGTTAAACTAATTTCACAAAATCAATTAGGCATAACTATTTTTCTCTCTTTTGAAAACTTTTTTACGAATTATTTGATGCTCGTTATTTAAAAATGAATTTATTTTTATGTACCTATGTGTCTGTTTGCATGTTTTTTACAGACTTTAGAAATAAGTAAATGCTGGGATGTGGATTTTGTGATTATCAATATAATTTTCTACCAGGTAGTCTAAAAATTGATCTGTTCAATATCATTCAGCTTTCATAAAATTAAATCCTCCACTTCCCTATTCTTAAGTTTAAATTCTTATATTTATTGGTGAAACCCAGTGATTGAATTTTTCGTCCCCTACATTAATAAAAAAAATTGGAAATTTAATATACTTATTTATGTTTAACATAACACATAAAAAAATATTTTGGTAAAATCAACAATCCTGAGAAAGATAAAATCTGCATCCAACAATTGATACATTGGGAAATACTTCTTCTAAACTTGCATGAATAGCTTACTTAAAATCAATAACCACAGTTTTTGGAGCGAAATTTAACCCCATCTCATTAATTAATTGAAGATACATGATATATGATGATTTCAATTTATTTTGAAGCAAACAAAATGCGACAGGTATATAAATATTTTTACAAATACATGAACGGTAAACAAATGTAAAAAGAATTGGAATTCAATTTCAGCTCTAACGTAATAATAACGTTATTATTTTTTGGCGATTACCTAAGCAATTATATACGTCTGCACTGTGAGTGTGTTCCACACTTAGTCTTGATATCAATGAATTTAACAAATAAATTTTGGCCTAACAGCTGTTTACTGTACAACACCATACTTCTTCTTCACGAATTTTTAGAATATTATGTTTCCGAAATTTAAAATTTTCAAAAATTATTAATGGTTGTCGTTTTTCACTTAACACCGAAAATATCACTTGGATACTTTTAAATATTAAGACTAAATGAAATAAATTATCGGGTGCATCGATACCTACAAATGCGCTAGTCAATTATAATTTCTAGAAATTGTTTTGAATCATCTTTCTTAACAGGAGTATTTATTTTGAAATCTATAAGCGGACATTAAAAATCTATTAAATATTGCAATCCGCAATTCAGTATGGGATTAAAAGCAACCCTTACAAAAGAGTCTACCTGGTTCAATATATCCGCAATTCGAGTGTGCCCTGTCACTTGTGACCTTAAACAAATCGTTTTTCAATAAAAGTAATACCATAATTTAACAGACTTCAAAAAAGGAGAACGTTCTCAATTTGTATTTTTTTATTAAACTTTCGACTAAGTAACCCAATTTTAATCCTTATTTTTTTATTTTAAATTTAATTTCTTCCTAATGTTCTTTAATATATTCTTGTTTGTATACTTTCTAAAAACTTTCAAAATTTCAAAATTTTCAAAAAATCCAATGAGAGAAATCTCATATAATCGTTTACTAAATGTTTAATATGTGATTGTCATTTGTAAATAGTATGTGTTTTTAATATAGTTTAGAAATAAAACATATTTAAAAAACACAACTATAACTGATATTTATATAACATTAAAAAAAAATTCAAAGTTTGATAAAAAAAATTACTTACATTGGGATTAATATTCATTCCAAGTTCAAGCAAACTGACTAATCTTTACAGCTACCTAAGCAAACATTTTAAAGATAAGAGCCGTAATAGGATCTATATAATATCAGCAGGTACCAAAGAAGAAGAAGTTCGAAGGGGTGTGGTGTTGGTGGGTGTGTTGCATGTAAGGACCCTGTTGAAGGACTTATGTCCTTTTTAGAGAGCGAATCGGTCGTCGGCATCGCTCTCACAAACTTCTCCACTTGTAGCAGGTTGGTATTGCTTCCTCTGTTGTTTCTGTGGCTTCTGGTTCCAAAGCTCCTTGAACGTGTTTAAACCGTCATTCTCTTAGAGTTAGTGTGCCTCCCATTTGGCAAAGATGAAGGAAACCACAGAAACCTTTACCAAGTGCTATTTTTTTCTTTAATGTAGTCGTGGAGGTCCGTCCAGCATGTTTACATCATCAAACATCTATCGGTAGGAGATAGGAAGTTTCATCATGAAGCGCTTCTAAGTCTGCAGGAAGGTCCCTGTTTACTGTTTGGAAGAGTCATAAGGTGGAAAGGAAATCCTAATTTTCAGAACTCTTGATCTTTTTTGGAGCCCTGCATTTCAGTGGGTATGGAGGATCCTCTGAGCTGCGATTTTTGTTCCCTGTGGAGTCCGAGCAACGTAGCTTTGTAGTATCGTCTGAAATCGAGAGGAGAGAGGCAGTATATTTGTGTTTAAGTGTGAAGTAGGGTTTTGGTATTACATCTTCCCATTTTACCACCCAGGCACCCAGGAAAGACGCTTGTCTTCTAATTTTGTTGATTGTAAGTTTAACATCGGCGTCCCACCTAAACGTAAATGTAAATCGCACGCCCAAGTAGGTCACCTGATCTCGAGGAATGAGCTATTTCACCCATAGTGACTACTCTTCATCTGCTGCAATTGTTAGAGAACTGGTCGAGCAGACTTTGAGTTTTTTGTTAAGAGTTTTAGTCGACGCTGCGGGGGTGTACATAGTGTACAAGGCCGTGTCGCCAGCATAGAGTTAGATATTTTGCAGCTGATGCATATCTCTGGCGTGAATGGTGTAAAAAGTTGGAACTAAAATTGATCCTTGTGAATGGTTCAGAAATTACATTTTTTAATTTAATTCGGATTATTCTGTTAAAGAGTTATAAATTAATTAATTTTATGGCTGGAATGGAAAATTGGATGTCGATTAACTTTCTAATAAGGCCAGCATGCCAAACCTTGTATAAGTATAACTTTTCTCTGATTTAGAGGCGATAAAGGATTAAAGTTCTAGAATCGGGTATTGGGTAGAGTGGTTTGGTCTGAATTCATTTTAAAAAGGGGATTAGGGAGTTGGTGTCGAAAAAGTCCCTAATTCTACCTAGGAGAAAAAGTTCAAAGAGTTTACTTTCAGCAGAGAGATTGGTCTGTAATTGTGTAGGTTTGTAGGATTTTTTTAAAGTTGGGGATTGAAATGTGGTTTTAGGATTTCATGATGGTTGGAAAGTAAGCTTTGCCTAGACGATAGTTTAAAAGACAAATAAGAAAGGGGATAATCGAAGGGGTGAGTTGTTTTAAAGTTCTTCTGGAACAGAATCTGGGCCAGGAGCTGAATTTTACCTTTTTGGGATGTTATGATGAAGTTTTTTTCAGTTAACAGGTTATAAATGGAGTATTTTTTGGGAGAGATGTTTGTCGATATGGAAAGCAACGGGTGATATGTTCTGTTTTCAGAAAGAATTGGATGTCAAAATTTGTGTTTTTTGGAAAGAATTTTTGACTTTTGGCCAGTTAGAAGTTTAAATTTAATCCAAAACCTAGGTCTGTCTTGATATTCTAGCAAAGCTGTAACCTGCCTTTAAAGCGAAGCTTTGTGTGAGTTGATCGACGGCCTCAGCGAGCATTAATACGGTTTTATTTAGTTTTGATTGCCGGATCTTGGGTTTTGGGTAAAACGTATATATAGAAGCCTTTTTTGTAGAATTATTGTTAGGATATGCTAAAGAAGTGTGGAGGATTTGGAGTTTACTGTTAAAATAGGGATTGCAAGTTCGTAAGCTGTCTTTATTAGGTGCTGAAGTTAGAGAGCGAACGAGTCGATGTTTCTGTTGTCTCGAGTGGAGGGTTATAATGAATTTGGTTAGTAATCTCGGTTTTAAAGAGGATCTAATTAGCTCGAATGTAGTCCCGACATGAGAAAAATTTTGGTGTTGGGGGACGGTGATTTATTAGTTTTGACCAAGAGGAGGAGGTGGTCGAAAGTAGTACTCTCACATATGTGGCATATGTTTTCAACTATTCCCTGGCACGTATCTGTGGCCAGGATGGTGTCAGGAATGGACAAGCTGTTGTTGTTAAAGAACGTGGGATTGTTGTTTTTAATCCAAAATATTGGCAGATTGACTAATTTGCTAGGATTCGGCCGTTCTGATTAAAGCTATGGTCTCCAAACTAGGTATGTATGAAGCTCAAGTCTCCCATCAGGACGGCTTTGGGCAAAGAAGCCATCTAAGTGAGAGCAGGGATTGACAACGTTTGGGCCGAAAGGTTGTAGTATGAAAAAAGTTTTCTATTGTTTCGGAAGAGTATGTCAGATCAATGTCTGAAAGTTCATCTGGGAGTTAATGGAGAGATAAAGAAATTTTTATAATACAATAAAAGACTACTATTATTCAAATTTTTTAGTTGAAAGGTTTTAATTTACTTATTAATTTATTGATTGGCATAATATAAGCTTATTATACCTATTATTACAAATAAAAAAAGGTATAAATCATAATGATAATTATATTCAAGTCTCAATATTAGTATCGATCTCATCGTCATCACTTATATCTAGATTTATTTTCATTAAAAGATACCTGTAACTATTTTGGCTTTACTTGTTTAACATTTTCAATGCAACTTGTAGTCTATACTGCATTTTCGCTGGTTTTTGATCAGCCCATCCTCTCTTCACCGTTGCATGTTACCAAGTTTCATTCAAAAAATAAATTGGTCTGCCGCATTCTCTATGTTTTGTAATGTGCTGGTTTGTAAGTATTCGTTTCTTAATATTCTTAAATTTAAATCCGATGTATTTTAAAAAATTTCAAGTTTATCACTTTAAGTGTGATAATTTCTTTTAGCTCACATTTTAGATATAATACTTCGCACTTATCCTAAATGGTGCGTTTTAATAACCTTTAAAAACCGCAGTCAACACACATTTTGTTTATCGTAAGATTCATTTTTTATTAATTTATATACGGTGGTGCGCGATACATTTGTAACGGTTACAGTCTACTCTGGTTTACAGCATCTATGCTACTTATTTTTTTTCCTTGATCCTTGATTCCTTGTATACATTTATACATATTTAAAATTAAAGTTATTTGCTGAGCACCTTAACTATAAAAATTGATAATTTTTTTTTTACCTTTTTTAACATTGAAATCAACTTCTACTATTAGATAATTATCATTCGCATCCAAAAATTTTGGTCCTGATTTTCAGTTTCTGGTCAAGCTACGGCTGCTACATATTGATTCAACATTATGAATATTTTAAAATGGCAGTAATTATAAAACAAAAAATATAACACTTATAATTAAAACAACAATAAAATATGAAGAAGAATAAATAAAAACTTGAAATAACCGAAATTTTTTCAAAAGTTTAGGTCGACGAAAATATTCAGATAATACTAGAATTTTAAAAACTTTAAAAATTATAATACTCAAACCTGTCAAGATCAAAACCGGTTAATATAATACAATGGAATCAATCACCATCGTTAAACACTTATTTAGATAAGATAGCTCTGTTTGCACGAACTTGAAACGTAAATTACCCTTAACCTTTTAAGACGTTAGGACCTCCTTACTGTAATTCAGAACAGATTTTTTTAAAGAAATATACGTACAACTCCACGTTAACTCCACTTTTTTAAAAGGTAGATATTAATTAAGTTATGTCATTCATACTTATTTATTTATCAAACCATTTCTAAGTAATAAGAATAGTTCGCAGCTAAATTACATTTATAATTTACGAATATTCAACAAGGATTTGTATGACGAATCGCCTAATTTCCATTTATAATTGCTTAACATTGCTTCACTTGTTTATTTTGTTACGTGATGCTCTTTTAGAAAAAAAGATTTATTATCTGCACACTTATAATTATAATGTATAAAACAGATAAAAATAAACTAACGTTAGTTTTTAATTCATTATGCATATCTGGTAGTAACATAGTTCCAAAAACAATATAGTTTATGTACTTAAGTTTTATTTATATATATATATATATATATATATATATATATATATATATATATATATATATATATATATACTTCTAAATTAAATTATTTTTGTCCTCCTAATTCCACACTACCTATTGATTTTATTTTGTCGATTTTCCAATCGTATTAATGTGAATATTATTGTAAAAACACATCTCGAATCTTGTTAAGGATCCAATGATATGGAAACTGTACGTTTGAACCAGAATTAAGGATTTTCGCATTAAAACGGTTCATTTACTATTCTCTCAAGTGGGTTTGTCATATTAGGTCTGACATTAATCCCTAAATTGTTTTCCTGTAGACCAGTAGATGTGTTCATCCTTTGGAGAATATAATGATGTGAATAATTTAACAAACCTAGTTTAAATTTTACCTTTGTCCACATGATTTGGGGAAACTTTAATTTAAAAAATATTTTTATTAAGTAAATATAATATATTAGGGTATTTCATTAAGGCTGGCTAGTAGCTTTATCTCAAAAACTACTGGACATAGAAAGTTGGGAAAAAATATTATTACAAAAGAAACCAGGAAAGAAACAATTAAAAGATAAAATATCCAATTTCTTTGAAAATTTCTACGTTAAATTATAATTCTGGTAACATCATTGGAAAGTTGAAAGAATTCTGCATCAATTTGATGCAAAGCTTAATAGTGTACCGACGTTAATAAGAGTAAACAAGCTTGTTTGGTAGCGAAAAGTAGCTTTTTGAAACCGACGTATTCATTTATAGCTTAAAATTTTCAATAATTTTCCTAGAAAGTGCAATTAGTGTTAAAACCAGTTTATATATATATATATATATATATATATATATATATATATATATAAACTATATATATATATATATATATATATATATATATATATATATATATATATATATATATATATATATATATATATATATATATATATATATATATATATATATATATATATTGAGATGATATGATTTTATGAGATATAATGTGTTAAATTAAATATAACAATGATCACAAAGTATATTCTTGAGACCAGGGAAGAGTACAAAGCATTGGTACTTTGATAATTTATATTTCATTTCCAGAATATTAAAAATTATTATCTTCATTCCTAAAAAAAAAGAAAGATAAATAAAATTAAAATATTAAAGATAGATTTGGTTTAAAATAATTTAATTATTTGAATTAAGTGTCAAATACTTACTTTTAAAAGACTGCATATGAAAATCCATAATATGCACATTTGTTTTCGTAAAATTGATTAGAAATGAGAAATGCTGAAAAATAAACTTTTATTAGATCAGAGTAAGAATTGTGAAATTAGAGTAAGAAAATCTAGAATGTATAATTTGTTTTGTTTCATTATAGTCAAGTTTGTTTGTTAAGAAAGGTATTAGATTGTTCCGTTGTTAGGATATTCAATTGTTAATTTGTTTGTTAGTGATTGTTTCTCTTGGTTTGAAGATTTGTAAGGGAGCAGACGTTAATAAAAGTTAGGAAATAAAAAATTGAGTTTTTTCCAAATATATTAAAAAAAAAAAAGATTTGAAAGAGATATTAATATAATAAGAGTTAAGAAGAACCTGTACTTCGTATTTGTTAACGGAAGAAAAAATATAAAAAGCATTTAAAAATATTGAAAAGTTGATACGTAGAAGCATCGATTGAAAAAGATTATTTCATCGTAGATGATAAAAAGTAGCAAGTTAAGAAGAAATTGACCTCTCTAATTACTTACCAGTTTGTGGACGATAGCAGATTTATTCAAGATTAAAGAAAGATCAGCATTTGTATGATAAGTAGCAGTTTCATGGGTACAAGAGGACTAATACCACAGTGTGAAGTGGCTTGAAACGGTATTCTGGTATACAATTTAATAAACTGTATTTTATTTATGTATTCTTATGAACTGAACTCCCTTCTAATTTAATTTGAGGATAATTTTTAAAATCACTGTAGTACTTATAATCAGAATTTCTCATTTCACTATAAGTGTTTTATCAGCACTTACACAATTCACGTTCACTGTTTATAAATTAGATTTATAGGTTATACCTTGAAAGTCGATACAGCGGATATGCCGTTATCATAGACTTACCAAAAAAATTTCAAATTAAATAAGTTAGAACAAATTAAAAATTAAAATAAATAATATTAATTTTCAAGAGTTTGAACTCTACCCTGAGATAAGAGTATTGCGGGCTATAGTAAAGTTATAAGAAAATTATATATAAATTTTATTTACCTCTAATTAAAATTACTTATATCAAAATTAAAATTTTACTGCAAGGTTTTAATTATAGCATATACTTAAAACTATATGTTATAATATAATATAATTTTTTTTTTACGTTTCTATGTCTAGCAGTTTCTGAAATATGGCCACTAGTCAGTCTTAATAAAACACTTTTTTATGTTTGAGAAGGAAGTAAGACATTAAATGGTTTTTTCTCCTATTGCAATAGAATATTTATTTTCAAGCATGGAATTGATGTTATATCCGCACACTGTACAAGAATATGAGAGTTACCGTAAAATTGGTATTTTAAATAAAAAAGATCACCTGTCATTAAGATTTAATGCATTTTTACACACAAAATTATTACGTCACTGTTTTTTTTTTAATTAGAATCTGTGTTCTTGTTCAATATTTTGTGCGGCTCCGTGGGATTTGCGAACACGCATACCTGGCATTAATCTAAGCGCTGACCATCGGTGGGACTTGCGAACATCCTAAAGATTAGGAACCAATGAATTTGTTTTACTATAATATTATTATTTTTAAACTGTTATAATATTATTATTTGATGTTATTGAATTATTATTTGATGTTTGAAAATATTAAAGTCCAAAAGATTAAAAAGACATTTTATAGTTATTAAAGCAGGTTGAATTTGATTGTCATCTTATACACCCTTTCTTAACCTTTTTCTAACTTTGTTAAGGGTTAAAATAGAAAGTAGATATATCTTAGAAAGTATCTATTATCCTTTTAAACAACCCAGAACATTTAAAAATAAATCTCTAATATAGGGCACCCTGGAGACTTAAACAAAAGGTTTTATTAGGACTTAACGAAGGATTTCCCATAAGTAACTGAGTTAACCATGTTAAGTAAATCTTTTTATCCAGTAACTGTTTTGAAAATAGACTATTAATAATAATATAAATATAAGAAAATCAAAAATGCAACGATCATTTTGAAATTGAATTTATCACCACGACAAAGGGTAAACCATTGATTATATTTGGTGGTTGTCAATACCAAATAGTACGCAATATACACGGTTTTTTTACCTGGTTATGTGTTAATGAAAAAAAGCAAAGATGTAAAGGATCCATTAAGACACGAGATGGTAATTTGTTTGAAAACAGTGAAAAACCACATGTGTGTCCATCACAGGGTGCAATTTCAATTTTTATTTCATGCAGTGTCTCTGGAGAAAAATTCAAGAGATTGGGCTAACTAGAGAATATAGAGACAATGAAGAAATAATGAGATTTTGTAGAATGTGTGGGGCTCTGTCTTTAATTCCATTGGAAAAAGTGAAGGATGGTTGGTTGACTATTGTTGCAGAACCACCGGAGTCATATACGCTACGTCAGTTTGCAGATTATTTTGTAGACCAGTGGCTTGACAACGACAATATGATCATCGATGTTTGGAACGTATCAAAACAACGTCACAGAACAAATAATGTTGTTGAAGGCTGGCATCGGCGTTTAAATCACTTTATCGGAAAAATATTTCATATATTTATTTTTTGATAGGAGAATTGAGGGAGGAAGCAATCCATTCATCGTTTATTCTTAAACAAATGCGGAGCTCCTCAAAACAAGAGAAAAAAATTTAAAAACTTGGACGAGAAAATTAATTTAGCTCTAAATAATCTAGAACAAGATGGAAATATTTTGAATGGTCTTCGATTCTTAAGTTACGGTCAAAAATTCGAGCAATATTTTTTTGTTTTTTTTCTATTTAAATCAATAAATTACATGTTATCTTTTAAGACGTTTATTTTATTTTATTTTCGGTATTTTAAAAATTTACAAATAATCAGACTGACCTTTCCAGATTATTGGTATTAAAAGTTTTTTTTTTGTTACAATAAGGTTTAGGATATAAGAACAAAAAGCTCACTTAAAGAATGTATACTTTTAAAAATGGAAATAAGATAAGCTTAATTTAAAATTATTATTAAAATGGATGCAGTAATTAAAACCATGAAAGTATTACCTACTGTATTTTTAACTTCAGTAACTGTGATTTTAAGTCCTCTGAGACAACAACGGTAAAAACATTTTATAATTGAGTTAAAAAAGGAAAAAGTAACATTTTAAAAATATTATATTATTCAACGAGCGTATAATTGTAGCTATTATTCACCGATGATGAAATTTCCAATACGAGCTGTAGGCTGCATTTGACAGAATTAATACCCATTATACACGAGTCGAGTATGAACTGTACTTTGCCCACGACTATATTGCTAAATACACAATTTTACAATTCCAATTTTACGCTATTTATTGTAAATGAAGTTTCAAATACATATGACATAACGACGATCTAAATCGGTAAAAACTAGCTCTGTTCTTTATACAAAAGGAAAAAATAATATTTGACTAATTTTAGTTATTCTCTTATATGTTTTGTTTTTAATTTTGAACAAAATTAAGTACTTTTATCACAAAATAAAAGTAAAATTTGTTTCGAATTCTATTTTACTTTTATTATAATTAATACCTGTTTTCCTATAAACTAATAGTTTTAAGAATTTTGGTAGGTTGGTTTATTACCTATACATTAAGATGGACTTTCTTTAAAAATAAATCCTTCGTAATAAAAACTCTAAACCCTTAAATTTATGGTAGTAAGGTATTATTAAATATAATTCCGATTGTCGTCATAATATCTATTTAATGATAGCAGAGATAAAAAAAATTGCAAAAGAATTCTGTGAACTGATTTTGTGAATTTTAATAACGTGTTATGGAGCCACAACTAAAGGTATGGTATATAGTATAGTATATTGTAATACAAGTGTTACAATGACAGAGGTTTCGTAGTACGAGTTCAGTTTGTGAAACGAACCGCGAAGCGGTGAGTTTCGCAAAGAACGAGTACTACAAACCGTCATTGTAACTCGAGTGTTACATACTATTTTTTATAATGAACTTTTAAAAGTATAAAAAATATATAAAATGAGAGTTTTTCGAAATATTTATTTATGTTGGCAATCTTGACACTTTTGACACTTGTCAGTTTTAATGATTTTAAATTTGAATGTTTGTCAAATTTGTATAAAATATTCCGAATTTAGCAAATAACGCTGATAATGTAGTTAATAATTTAGTACAACATACTTTTTGATTTACTACCTGAACTCTTTCGTTGACAATCAGTGCAGTGCAACCAATTGTGTACAACAAAAAGTTACCAAAAACAGTGTTACAATGAATCTATTTCGATACTGTTTTTAGTATCGAAATAGAAACTTTGTGAACGTGAATTATAAAAAAAACTTTTAAATTGTATTCTAGTGTGGTCACCTAATCCAACCGACCCTGCAATTTGATATTAATGTCGCACCGGTAAAAATCCATCGGCCCAACTGTGTTTTCGCACGACATAACCGCTACATTTTGTGGCAGCTTTTTGCGACATGCATGTTCACTGTAGAATTTATAGTTATTTCAAACTACCAATTTTTTTCCAACTGTACATTGTTTTACCAAACCAAAGAGATAAAGGATGTAAGAAATGGGATAAAAGAAGTAAGTCAAAAGTTTTTACTCGATGGCATACGAGCAGTTTAGGATTTTCCAAAATTATAAAATTTCTAGAAAAATTTTCATAAATATTAGTGCTTTAATGTCCTTACAATACGTCTGGTAGTATGTTATATGAATTGGGAAAAACCAGAAGAAAAATGCGTGCTTTCTGCATTATTCGGGTAGACCTGTATGGCAGTTGAAAATTATGCAAGTGTAATAAAGTATAGGTATACCATCATTCAATAAACAGCAACTTTAATAAGCGCCCAATCCACTAATCCCTCGTCTGCCAGTTCGACCCTGCTATATGGTCTGACAGATTCCATCTACCTAAAAGTTGTAAAAAAAGTGAGAGGTTTCAAGGGACACCCGGATGGAACGAAATTCCTTTCGATTAATTAGTAAAGGAATTGTAATTTGTAAACACAACAGAGAGTTGGTACATACATTTATTATCGTCTGTATGAAATCTCTACTTACCTAACTCTATCAGCAATATCCGGAACTTGTGCAGAAACATTGTCAGGATACATTATTGTTTTTATTTTCTATTATTTTAATATTTATTATCTACAAAAAACCTGTATAAACTTAACAAAGTCGCGACACTTTAAAATTAAAATATTTCACAGTAACTGACAGTTAAGGTAATTTGACGTAGGTACCTAACTAGTCAAGTTAAGAACTATTTTTGAAATGTTTATGAATTTATTGATTTATAAAAATAGGATAAAATAAAATATAATACTATTATAGGTACTTATTTTTTTCTACAGTATTTTCTTTTAATTTAAATAAGTGCCTTTTTAATTGTACTTTTATTAGTATTTATTATATTAGGGTTTCCTATTTAAATAAAGATAGGTATATCTATCTATGAGAGAGAGAGAGACAACATGCGTATGTCGTGTCGTGACAAATTTTGGTATGAATTTTTTTTGGCTAGCTCCTAGCGTCAGTCGTAACTGTTCGTAACGCCCGAAAGGGAACTTCGTTCCAATAATGCAGTCTATCAGTTTACATACATCGGTGCAAGGGATCTACAATTGGTAATGACCCTCTACGCGGTCACAATCACAAGGTAGATTCTTTCCAAGTGCGAATTGTCGTTATATTGACCATTGCAACTAAATAAACTGCTATCTAGTTATTAGTAATCCCAAATTTTATGAAAATAAGTCAAAAAAGATTTTTTTAACAAACATCAATAAAGTATTTAAAAAAATGCGTTTAAACATACAAAAAGCATTATCCTTAACAAACTCGGGCTAATGATTTTATTATCATTTAAAAAAAAACTTTTAAATACGTATAGGTACACTGTAAATTTAAATATCTTAAAAACTATTCAAGATACTAAAATGCGGTTTACTATTGTACTTTAAAATTTATTTTAAGTAACTTAAGACAATTTCTTTCAGAGAAATTAAATTATATATTGGGAATTTCCAAATAACAGTAACTGGTTACTATAATCCTATTATTGATTTTCTTGGAAGTGTTCTGTTTTGGATATTAAATATTTCAGAATTTTAAATAATTTAATGAGCTTTTAATACTAGTCTTAAAAATCTTGATAACTGCAATTGAATTACTTTCTAGATATATTGCTTGGAAATAAATTTTAGGTATTAAGATGCTTAAATCCGTATATACCTGTAAATTTCAATCGTACTAAAATATAAAAAAAATATTTAAAATTGGTGTTTCGCACATTACAAACAACAATGAAATAATATATTCATGTTTTAAAAAAGTCAATGAATATAATGGTAATAAAAAAAAGGTTAAAGAGTCTTTGAAGTAACCCGTTAATTGGGCACAGTGGGCGCCCTATAAATGAGCTATTAAAGAGAGTCTTTTCCGACCATAGACTAGAGATCTGGCGTGTGGTTGTATTAATTCACAATTTTTCAGATAGATAGTAAATGAAATAAAATGCTTTATTGAAATAGGAACACCTAATATACATTTTTTTTTTAAATATGTAAAAAACAACACTTAAAAACTAGTATGTCAAAATATATAAAAAAACATTCTTGTAATTTAAAACTATTAAAAAAAAAACAATTTACAATAGAAATTAAGAAAGGGAAAACTGCCTGGAAAAACATGTAAAAAACTGACCCACCTAATATTCTCTCTCGAAAACGTTGCTAGCTCTTAGACTATTAAGAATTGGACTAAAAGTAATATTTATTGTATAAAAATACAGTTTATTTGTACTTTTACTTATTCCAGTATAAGCACAAACTTCGTTTTCCCTCAATTACATGTTGTACATTTACAACTTCCAAAAACATGAATTCCACTATTGACAAAAATGTTAGTGTTGTTTAATTTTCTTTGCTCGAAGCTCATATTTCACAGAAATATTTAATACTTAAATAACTCGCTTTGCAACGAAAACAATTTAAAAAAGTTTGTATTACGTTTACAAAACAATGTAATATTATTGATTTTGACATACCCGATATCATTATACTATGTTCATAGCTTTCATTGCAATAAAAAAAAAGAAGCAATTAATACTATTAATAAGAAATAAGACAAAAAAATTGACCATAAAAAAGGATTGAAAAAATGTTAAATCTAGTAGGACTGCGATCTCTTTGTATAACTAAAAGGGACTTAACCGTTTGGTCAAGGATGATTATAACAGGTAGTGGGCTAATAACGCCTACATAAGAAAGAATGTATAAAAAATATTAATAACAATTTTATTTACAAAAAACTACTAAGTATAAAATATTATAAAATGGCATAATTTGCTGTAAATAAACATAAAATTATACATTTTAAAAAACCTTGTCAATGGGCCTAATTTTATTATAAAAAGGCATAAAATTTTAACAGGCATATATTTATAATCAAAATTGGCGTCGAATATTTGGTAATTAAGATCAAAACTAATTATATTTGCATTATTTCGTAGTTTAACTCAGGGTACCTACTCAAAATAGTTATTCTCTGTCAGATGAACTCATTTGTCATTAGTCGCATTTCAAACATTGTTAAATATCTTTTGACTCAGTATCCTTAAAAGCGTGAAATAACCAACAAATATTATTTTTCATTTTGAGTTTTTTTCTGGTTCCGTAGCGAAATGGCAAAATATAGAACCATTTATAAATTCGTCATGGGTGTCTGTCTGTCTGTCTCTATGTCATAGCCACGTTTTTTCGAACCTTTAAGAACTACCTATACTTTTGAAATTTGAAAAGTTGAGGTATTCTGTAAACAGCCTCAAGATTTTGCACAAAAATAAAAAAAATACTTCCAAAGTGGTAAAATGTGTGTCCTCTCCCTCTAACTTCTGGAATAAGCGAATCATAAAACTTAAAAAATTATATGATGTACTTTACCATGTAAGTTTCCATCGAAAATTGGTTTAAACTAGATCTAGTTGGTTGTTATTGTTTTAAACATCGATCATAGATACAACGAACTACAAGAAATTTTATCTTATTTTACTTGCTGCTACGAAGCCCTGTATGGGCAAGTCCGACTCGCACTTGGCCGCTTTATTAGATGTATAACCTAAAAAGAGTTAACTATCTTTTATTATATAATCATCTATTATGTGTTGATTGGCACTTTCTTGATAATTTAAACCATTCCAATAAAGCAGTGGAAAATTTTTATAAGAATTTTATAAAATAATTGAAAAAAAAGTATAAACATAAATATCCGTTTGGTATACGCGTACAATTATTTATCTAATAAAGACAAAAGCAAAAGTGCATATGTGCTACAAACGAACAAAATTATGGCTGACTATCAGCAATTCAGTAGATAAAACAAGAAATTAAGTTTGAAAATTTACAGTACCTTGATAATATGCAAGTTTTGTTAACCAATGAACCTTAATCTTTTTTATCTATCCCAGCGTTTCAAATCTACATTTTAACATTTGTACTTCTGGTCTGATTAACATTAGTTTTGAATTAATATCTGATAAACAGGTAATTGATGCTGCTTGTAAATAAAAATAATAAATTTACTTTTTTACTAGAAAATAGCTCAAGTCTGTCCTGTACATAAGTCTTAAGATCGTTAATAATTACCAGCCTATATCCTATATTTATTCTTAACAACGTAGCAATTTTTTTGAAGTTAGTCTTATATAACCGCATACACATCGCTTCAAAAAACATTATTTTCAATTACCAATATGGATTCGTAAACTCGAGTTATTTAGCAATATTATTCAATATATATGTAAGTTATTAGATAAAAAAGAGCAGGTTAATGCGGTTTACACGGGATATACAAATTCCTAACCGTGGTCATAACATTTGGGGATTAGTAAGTAATTCGGTAATCCTATGTCCGAATTCCTAACTAAACATTTTTTACCTGTTCTTGGCGACTACTTTACATTTTCTTAATCGAATTGAAGAAAAGAAACATTTCATCTAAGTAGTACTTGAAACTTATTATTATATTTATTTTAACTATTTTTTTTTATATATTTTGACATGTATGTAAATATTTTATTAAATTAACAAAATAGTTATTTATGATATGAGTGTTAAAAGTGAGGTTTTATTTTGTGAGTGAAAACGTTTGTGAAATGAGCGGAGCGAATTGAACAATTTCACGAACAAAATAAAATCACTTTTAACACAAATACCATACAATGTTTTTTGTACAACTTCCCTATTTTGATAATGAAACGAGCAAATTTGCAATGACAATAAACCAAACCGTGTTAAAAGTAAACTAAACCGTGTTAAAAGTAAACTTGTTTACATGGCAACGTGTTAAAAGTATTTTTAACACGCTGCTATGTAAACAATCGTTTTTAACATTGTTTGCTATCATTAAAAGTGTCACTTTTAATGACAGTTGTACAAAAATAAATATATATTTGCAATTTTAAATTTTTTTTAATTTTATTAATTAAACGAAAAATTCCAAAAATAAAAATATAATTGCAATTTTGAACTGTTTTTAATTTTATTAATCACACAAAGTTAGAAAAAAAACACTTCAAACAGTTTATCTTTACTTTAAGATTTTAACGCGCTATATTTTTACAAGTAAAATCTAATTAATTAATAAATCTTACAAAAAAAATAATGTAAAATTTTCCAAAACACATTTCGTTTTTAAAATCTTAAAGACTATTTTAGATTTATTAAATTCAGAATTAAATATTATTTGTATGCAGTTAGGAATTCGGACATAGGATTAACTGAGAGGGTCTGAGTTCGGTAGCCCAGCTGGGGGTCGATCGTAATGATCTGACCATAGTTAGAAATTCGGTACTACCCGGTTTACACCGATTTCTCCAAAGCATTTAAAAAAACCAGTCATATTATACTTAAAAAACTGTCGTGCATAGATTTTAATGACATGTACCTTTTTTAATTAGGTCATCTTAATATATATAAATTACGTGTCACGTTGTTTGTCCGCAATGGACTCCCAAACTACTTAACCGATTTTAATCAAATTTGCACACCGTGTGCAGTTTGATTCAACTTGAAAAATAGGATAGCTTTCATTTATAGTCGCAATATTATTTTATTGTAAATTATTTGTTTATTGAATTGTTATTATATTAAATATGACATTATCATTTTGAAAGTTTTCATGTAAAGTCTTGGTAGCTAATTTGGATCAGCGGCGATTATGACATTTCGGTTGGGTTATGGTAATGGGATCGATTACGCCAGAGGGAATTTTTTTTTTTTTTTTTTTACATGTGAAAACAGTAATTATTATTTTAATTTAACTGTTAATAAAATAAACTATTTTAGAAAGTTTCTCTATGATCAATCACAGCGTTGCATGACTTAATATTTTTGCAATATCAAGGATGCTGTTCATTGTTGAGATGACACTTAAATTCAGTTTTAATTATTGAAAAGTTTTAACATAAAAAGTTGTGGCATGTGCTTTGAAACTATATAGTTTAATAAACTGGGCAACTATATATTGCATGTTCACGTGTAGGGAAACCGTCGAATCTGTTTGTGTTAGCTAAAGACAGGTTAACCAAAAATATTGTGTTCCGATTAGTGCTAAATTAAATTGAAAATAAAAGTAATTACCTATAATTTAAAATAATAAGTATTATTGTTAAAGATTTAAGACTATCTGCCCTACCTACCTCATTCATGCATAAGTTAAAGTGTTACATGTTATTTACTTTGTAATGCCACATAAGTGATAGGGTAGTTTTGCCCTACATATTAATTTATTAATTTATATTTTATTGTATTGTTATGTATTACATTTTACCAGGTCAAAGTCATTACTTTAGATCTTGACACGTGTTTAAATACTTTAATTTTGATTCTCACGTAGAATATGAATTGACTTTAAAAGCAGGTTGTTGAGGTCAGACACCCTTTGGGGTGTCCCTAAAACAGACCCTGGGGTCTGGGCAATTGTGACTCTTGACGTATTTTCGTGAGTAAGTGTGACATGCCACCATGTAATTTATTTGGTAAGACTCCCTATTCTTAATGTTTATCACTCATTCTTATTGCTTATTTATTCGTTAATATATTTGTTGTTTGTTTCCTGTTGTTTATCTCATCTTACCCTTGGTTA
Organism: Altica lythri; assembly: GCA_964028335.1. Classification (NCBI taxonomy): domain Eukaryota; kingdom Metazoa; phylum Arthropoda; class Insecta; order Coleoptera; family Chrysomelidae; genus Altica; species Altica lythri. The sequence continues at coordinate 33,920,306 of OZ034805.1, forward strand.
GTTTTCTGCCTTCAGCAGGATACCTGGCCGGGAGTGCCTTTAGTAAGCTACTCCTTATCCTATAACACTAAGGCACATTCTCTCAAATCTCTCTAGGCGTGACAGTAATATACTCATTTGTTATAAACTTCAATAAAAATAATAATAAATTTTAAAATTCTTTTGTATTGATTTTTGCTTAATATCAATCCAGTGAATTTTTATACCAGCTTTAACGTTTCCGTCTTCATTCGTAAATAATAATTTCATTGTATTAAGGGGTTGCAGTAGTAGAAAATCTGTCATGGAGGTCGCCATATTTTTTACAAATGGCATCTATGTAAACAAGCATGGTGGTCCCCATGACTGATGTTCTACTACTGTTCCTCTTAAATAGATTACTACAATGTAATAAGTATAACAAAAACCTTAGCCACAGCAACGCGTGGCCGGGTCAGCTAGTATCTATATAAAAAGAAACCAGTTGGTAATGTGAATGGATTTTACTCAAGCATCTAAGTAGCATTTAGTGGAGTTCCTCAGGTCCTTACTTAGAAACTTGATGTAGAATGCAGAGTTCTGTTTTATATTTGTACAGTCTTTTAAACCATAAAGTTGTTAGCCCTGAATTTTTGCATCCATTTAATTTTTTACTAACTTTTAGATATAATACAATATTTCAAAGAGCTCAAACGAAGCTAACGTTTAAATCTCCCATAAATTTCATGTGCAGTAACGCTAACGAAATTGCTGAGAGTTGTGATATTTTTTGTTGTACTGAATTAAAAAACAAAAATCGAGCACATATTTAGTTTATTAGGTGGACTTTCTATTACAATTCTAGGAGTTTTATGTAGTTATTTTTATTTATTATTATTATATATTTCTGAAAGTGATATCTGATTTAGAAGTATTTATTACTTATGCGAATTAAGTTTCTCTTAAAATTTGAAATATATTATTGTATTTACGTAATTTTGTTTTTAAACTTTTTTTGGCTAAGTATTTTAATGATTAAGTTTAGCATATCCGAAAAATTGTAACTACTGAAAGTTATTTCCAAAGTAACTACTTAGGTATGTTAAGTTGTAAAATGGTGAATGCGCTGTTAGGTGAAAGAATGCATAATTGAGGCGAATACATTCACATAATAAACAGTAAAAAAAATATATGATTTTGTAATGTTTACGTAACAATATTATAAAATAATACGTGTAAATTACCACAACAGCAGTAATCACTTCAATCAATGTTTCTGGAGAAAAACTCCGTAGGCCTTTCTTGGTTATATATTGACAGAATTCTTAGACAAAATGAATTTTCTTAGTCTTAAATCGGGATAAGAGAAATTAATATCTAATAACTATTAAATTTTTATTCCTATTTAGATTCTTGGTAACGAAAGTTGAAACGTTTAATACATATGTGTAAAAATAAACTAATACATGAATATATAATACAAATGCAATCACATAGATTACAAAAGGCAATAGACACATTATTTAATATTATAGCTTAAATACGATGTTTCCATTTTAATGATCACATACAGATATTTTTTAAAGCAAACTCAAAGTGATAATATAAAATAGAAATAAAGCATAATAAAAAAATTAATTGGTAATAATAAAATATTTTAGTAAATATAAAATTTCTTCTCCATGCGTACCGGCACTACCCCTACCGATAGAGATTATTAGTGGGAAATGGTGGGAGCCATAGGTCATTAAGGGGAAAGTACTAATCGCAAAGTATAAATTAAGGTGCAACCCTTATTTATCAGCAATGTACCTGTGAATTTTATGAAGAATAAAGTTCGAATGAGAAAGTGTTAGTTAGTGAGTGTTAACTGTCAAATTTTAAGGTAAGTGTTTATATTAGCCAATTTTTGTTTTAATTTTTGTCTTCATACCCGACCGATTGATTTCAACAAGAAAGTTTGATCGTTTGTTTTAATTTTATATATTCGTATATTTATTATTTTTCTTTAATTTTTTGATAAGTATAAGTTCCAGGATTAGATATTTAAAATAATGATATGCAACAGGAATATTTATATTTCTTATTTTTTATTTGTATAGTCACTAAAATCAAATCATATT